>LOEQ01004214.1:147096-158997 GCA_001685075.1 Bramus lutescens
CCCTCTTCTGGCCTGCAGACATACACACAGACAGCATATTGTATACTAAATAAACAAATAATTAAATAGATAAATATTAAAAAAGAAAGTTCAGTCTATAACTTAGTCTTTTTCCTAACTAGCACTTATAACTTAACCCATTTGTATTACTCTATGTTCTACCATGTGGCATTACCTCTCCTCCATCTTGCAGCTCCCGTCTCCTCTCTTCTTTGCAGAATTCCTCTGTGTCCCCGGATGTCCCACCTAACCTCTTCCTAGCTATTGGCCATTCAGCTTTTTATTATACCAACCACAGCAATACGTTTTCACACCGCGTACAGATAACCCACAGCAGCAGCTCACTGCTGTTTTGCTATCACTTAGTTTTCCTTGTGAATTCAGTGGTGAGAACATTGGGGGCACAGCAGCCCCTAATGTCTTCCTTAAGGTTTAACCTTCTTCTTTCTCACTTTGCTTATTTGTTTTTTAGTTTCTTTCCAGACGATGACTATGTAACTCTAGCTGTCCTGGAATTCACTGTGTAGACCAGGTTGGCCTCAAACTCACAGAGATCTGCCTGCCTCTACATCCTGAGTGCTGGGATTAAAGGCGTGTGCCCCAAGCCTGACATTTTTTTGTCACTTTTAAAGATCAAAAATAGTCAGAAATTTGGTCATCACTTCCTCCACATTGGTCTGTTGCTTATCAGATCTGGCCTTGGGTGACATCATAAATATTTATAGTTTGAATTTATTTTATCTTCAGCATTCTGAAACCATAATAACCAACAGATAAGTCCAGCTTTAACTTCTTCTTGCCTAATGCAGTAAGGAGATAAACTTACATTGTTGGTTCTGTGATTAAGCCTCTTTAATTCTAATAGAGGGAGAAAAAACATGCAACATGCTTTCTTTCTTTGGAGTCCTTCAGTGTTAGCAGACTAACAACGGGCCTCTATTCTTATGGGAAAAAGATTAATATTTACTAAAGATTCAACTGATGTAAAAGTGATATTGAGGTAAAAAATAGTCTTAAGAAAATAAACACATCCATTCCTCTTCCATCCCCCATCTGAAGCAGAAGAACAAAAACAAATAACGCTGTGGTCCAGAAGGGAACAAGCAAAGAACGTTACTTACCAAAGGGCTGCCCTGCCTATTATCACTTATATTTATACTTATAAACTACCTTTCCATTTATTTTCATTTCAAGGGGCAGAGTTGTTTGTTTTTTTTTTTTTCCCTGCATTGTTCCTGGCAAGGCTAAGACTGCAGTCCTTAATCCTAAGGAAATTGGGGTTGCCGGAGAAAGAGCTGAGGTGCTGTTTGCCAAAGAGTATCCTGGAAAGCTGTGCTGATATACGCTTAGTGATAGATCTGTACAAACTAGCTTGTTTTATAAGGGGATATTAAAGAGATAAAAAAGTGACCCTTTATCTAGCCAGCCTTTCCTGAACCAGTTTTGTGAGGTGTTATGCTGAGCTCTGGGGAAAGACCAGAAACCTGCACAGACCTCCTCTACAAGATACTTAATGGAGCTATTCAGAAATGAAAGTGGAAGAGAGGGGACAGTGAATTGGGTACAAAAATCAGGCCCAGGGCCACAGCACTATCTACACAGGCAATGGGAACCACTGAAGATATCATTTGTCCAAACAGAGAAATTGGTACAGTGCTGTTTGGCTTGGGGCAGGGGTGCCTGTGACTGCTGCCCGTGTAGATTTCACAAGGACAAACTGAAGGCAGGACCAACAGCAGGCCAGAATGATCCAGCAAGGTGGATAAGATGCTGAGATGCCTCATCCTGGGGGTAAGCTGGAGAAGTGGGCAGGAGTCGCCCACCTGAAAGTATGGCTTCTCCTACTCCAGATGTAATGTGCACTGCCTACTTGACAAGTTTGCTTGACGACTTCATGGAAATCCCAAAGGGAGCACACCAAAACAGGAGACTTGATTTTATACTCCAGCCCTTCTCTGGACTTTCTGCATTTCATTAACTCACACAACCAACCACTTGTAGTGTTGAGTCTAGGAAAACACATCCGCAGCCAGTCTCATTCATTCTGTCTCTCCCGCCCACCAAGCCCTAGCCTACTACCGTCCAGATGAATGCAATAGATCGTTCTTCTCCAGCTCATTTGCAGCATAACAGCTAAAGTAAGTTTCAGAAAGCATACTTCATGTCACTGCCCATCTCAAAATGGTCCTGTCTCACGGTTCTTAGGGCAAAATCCAGATTCCTCCACCTGGCCCCCAAAGCTCCACCCAATCCTACATGATCTCTGCCCCTTCTTGTCTGACCACCTCTCTCTTGGCCTGGCCACTTGGCTCCCTTATGGTGCTGCTGTCTTGGATCTTCTCTATAACTAAAACCTGCTTTGGTCCTCCCTATGGACCTTTGCAGCCGTGGTCTCCACTGGAGACTCATCTGCTGTCTTGACAGGTCAGAACCCGCATTCCAGAATCTTCTCAGAGATCTTCCCTGCCCATCCTTTTCCAGATTGGCCCACCTGCACCCTTTCACAGCCATAGGTCCCTTCATTGCACTTAACCCTCAGCTGGTCTTGCTGCTGCTGTCTATTTGCTCAATGTTTTCCTTTCTCAGAGCTTACACTCCCCAAGCTGAAGGATATTCTCTGTCTTACTCAACAGTGTATCTCTGTATTCTTAGCTACATGCCTGACACAAAATCTCTGTGAGGAGAAAGTGAGTAGTTGTTCTGGCAGGGTCATGTATTCCCAGAGCAATAGGAACTGGGAAGGTACTTAGAAAGCAGCTGAGAAATGAGAGTGGCTTCCACCCATTCTGCAGGAGGTATCTCCAGCGTCTAAACAACACCCTTATGTTGCCTCTTGAGTTGATCCCTCCGTTCCACACATCTCCTGACCTCCGTGCTCCTTCCTTCCTTCCCTTCACCTCCAGTTGCTTTCTATCCTATCCTCTCGCTTTATCATCTTCCCAGCAAGCTTATTTGTGCTTTAGATCAGCCCAGGAGGCCATATAACTTCAAGCAATACAACAAGGAAACAAAACCTAGTGAGAGCCGAGCGTTAGTTGCTTTCCCTGTCCCTTGCAGCTCTTGTTTCCCTCCTGGCATTTTCATTTGCTATCTCCACATCCAGTCCTGAGTTATGTAAATCTCTTATCACTGTAGTCAAACACATAGGGGTTTCCTCCAGTTTGCTCTGGAGAGATTTGTTAGTAGGTCTTTGCCTCCTCCATTTGGAGTGGATTTCGTGTAATCTTGATGTCCAGCTGTTGCTTTGAGATCTCTTGGCACCAAGCCCTGGAGTTCCTTCCTCTTCCTTCCTCGGCTGATTCCCTCAGATTGCTGGATCCCATGTCACCTCCCCTACATCTTCTTCCTGAATCTATTCCTTTATTTTGGCAGAGTGCACAGGCAGCATCTTGAGGAAGACTCGTGGGACCTATATTTTTGGGGGTTCTTGTATTAGAAAATGCCTTTCCTTTGGCTTCATGCTTGGTTGATAGCTTGGCTGGGACTTTAGGTAGCGAGACAAAAACTTGCTGCAGTCAGCACAAACAGCTGCCATCACTCACAATCAGCCACGACTATCGCTTTCCCCTTCTGTAGAAAGACTTCTTTTTCTTTCTATCATATACTGCTTGAATTTATTTCAAAAGGACCTTTTGGAAGATTGTCACATGAAATCTCAACTCTGACCCAGCTTGTTGCAATGACCTTAAAAACAGTTTATGAAAGTTTAAAAGTCTTATGGATAAGTAGACTAATTTAATAAATGCGTTTACTGTGCTGACATTTTAAGATTCTCTTTTAAGCTCTGTGTAGGTTTGTTATAATTTCCCTGCACTTTGGGTTGTTCTTTTTTATTTTTATTTTTAGGGTACCATTGACTTTTCAGAGGCCAGGTCCTGACGGTATGTTACACCCTGAGGGGTGACATTTCATAAACTTGCCTGAGCATGAGAACCCCTGCTGTGCTCAATAGAAACACTGGTTTCTAGACTTCGTATGTTAGGTTAGCAAAATTCGAGTCTTCCAGGGAGAAATCTCAGCGTGAGATTTCAACAAGCCTTCTGGAGACTTAAAGTGAGACACAGTCTCTGGAAAATAAATTCCAGATAAGAACACCTGAAAGGTGGCTTCAAGTAAAACTTCTCTTCCCTGATGGTGTCTATGTCTCCCTTTACATGAGGCAAAAGGGACAGTGTCCAGTATAGAGACTGTTACTATTTATGCCGTGTCCTGTTGAAACTGGTCATTAATCTGTACAATTCATGAGCAAATATTCCCACTTGCAGGGACCATTTTGAGGTTCTGTCAATAATCTTATTGCCAAAAAAACCTTCTTTTTCTTCGGTACATTTTGTTAAAGTTACAAATAGCCAAGTATCTTATTTCCTACAACGACCAAGTTGAACTAACCATGTTTCATGTAAAGGCAAGATGGCCACAACTCCTCATGAAGAGCCATAGGCACATGTTGTTGCCAGCTCAGGAAGAGTCCTGGGAGCTCCACCTGAGCTGCTGCACCAACCGATTACCAAGGGAACCACACCAACGAGCAGGCCGCGCACAGGATGAGAACCTTAGTAATGAGTGGGAGGAGAATGTTTAGCAAAATGTGTTTTGCAGAGGCTGAGCCCTTTGCCCTGTTAGAAATGTGGGCAGCATTTTATGAAAACCCCAAGAGGAAGCAATTATCTATTTAAAAATTCTTTTCATACATTCCGTTTTAGACAATGTTTGACATTTTCATTTTCACCTCTTTCTGTGCTTCAGGGGTCTTTCTGTTCACTTTTGCACCTATTTATCATGCACTGCTCAGCATGAAGTAAATTCCATTCGCTCCTAATCAGGGCTCTTAAATGCTTTTTCTAAAGAATTTTTCTGCCTCCCAGGAGAAGGCCATTTCTGTAGTTTAAATTGGGGTGGGGGATAGACTACTGCTTGGGACCACCTTTTTTGTGCGACTTGGTCTGACACCAGCAGATGGTTGATGTGGTGGAGAGAGCAGCCATGTTGCCTGGGTTAGGACTGCTGCTATACTAACTCTATCTGTTCAGCGGTTTCATGCTTTTCAAAATGTCTTCAGCCCCTGTGAAACGGACTTGTGCCGACCTGCCAGGGTGTTTATGGAATTGCTGGGCAAGGATGGAAATTTGGAATAAACCAGAATGAGTTAACCAAGCCCAGGCCCTGTGTTCCTGTTGGCCCGACGGAGCCACCCTTCATTTTCCTAAAGCTTCTAAGGAGGGATTGTATACATATGTACATGGCTAGTGTTCTGTTCCTTGGAAAATATTTGACTGCCAGTTTTTTTTTAAAAGCAAACAAGAAAAAAGTAAAATCAAATGAGACTTTTTCTTTGCAAAAATTTAGAACTGTATACTTTTAAAAACTGAATCCCCTTCAGACATCCAACCACAAAATGTCAGAATACATGTATACCTCATTACACAAACAAAGTTGTTTTAGTTTATAAAGCCACTTACAGTGTTCATAGAGGAGGCCTTTAAAAGATCTTCTTGTCCCTTCTTTCAAGCGAGCTGAGGAAGAGGTGAGGTTAGAAGCTGTGTCACATTGTTGGTCTACCATCAACATGTTACTTAATAACCTTACAGTTATCTGTATATCTAGTATGGTTGCCTTGAAAAAATATTGCAGTCTCAGTTACCTCAACAACAGAAAATTGTTTTCCCATAATTCTGGACATCTGAAGTCCAAGGCCCCATGGTGTCAACAGAATTGGTTTGTGTTGAGGGTCTTCTAGTTTGGGCTTGCAAATGGCAGCCCAGCCTCTGTGCCCTTCCGTGGTCAGTCCTGTGCACACAGTTCTGCCTAAACTCATTTTTCTTAGAATGTCAGTCATTTTGGATGACCTCCTTTTATCCCAGTTACTCTTTCACAGGCCCTGTATTGAAAACCGTCAAAGTCTGAGGTACTGGTAAGTGAGGCTTAGGTGTAGGGATTTGAAGGAAAATACAGGTCAGCCCATGACAGTGTCCTGAAAATATGAATGTGACTATGCTCGTTGGCAGTGTCCCACCAAGACATTAGGTCCGTTGACTTATTTCTAGTTTCCTTACTTTCTTTAAAAGAATTATTACATTTCTGTGTGTGTGTGTGTGTGTGTGTGTGTGTGTGAGAGAGAGAGATGGGGGGGGAGGGAGAGGGAGAGGGAGAGAACATATGCACATGTACCACAGAAGTTAGAGGCCAGCTTGCATGAGGAGGTCCTAAGGATCATCTTAGGTACTGAACTCAGGTTGTCAGGCTTGGTAACCAGTGTCTTTACTCCCTGAAACAACCTCATTTCCTTAATTTTACTCCTTAACACATATAATCTCTTCCCTCCTAACCCCTCAATATGTCAGGTGTTGTGAAATATTTGTACATTATGTGAAAATGTGTTGCTTTGATTGGTTTAATAAGAAGCTTATCAGCCAATAGCTAGGCAGGAGAGATAGGTGGAACTTCTGGGCAGAGAGAAAGGAAGCAGAAGAGATGATAGAGGTACAAGGAGTGACTGAATGGATGCAGAGAAAGCAGGACATGCAGGAGGTGAGGTAAAAGTCCCAGCTTCCTGGCAGCACATAGATGAATAGAAATGGGTTAATATAAGTTATAGAGCTAATTAGAAACAAGCCTAAGTGTAGTGATAGGAGAGCGGGCCTGCTTTTCGTCCCACCCGGCTCCCGCATGGCTAGCTTAACACCCGAAATAACAACACATAAGTTGTATTCATTTAAACACTGCCTGGTCCATTATATCTAGCCTCTTCTTGGATAANTTGGCCTATCAAAAGGCCAAGGCAGTTTCTTTATTAACCAATGAAAGTAACACATAGACAGATGACCTTCCTACATCACCTAAGCTAAGACCAAGCTTTCATAATTAATGAGAAGTCTTGTGTCATTATTTGGGAGCTGGTGGGATAGAGAAAGACTTGCTACAGCCATGCATTCTGTAGATACGAATTATGTTAAGAAGATGCATTGAAGGTCATTCTCAGCAATGGAAATCAGGTAGTGTCACTCAGAAAATCAAGCATTAAGATGTAAGGGTTGAGATTAGGTGCTCACACATGTGGCCATCACACGTCAGCTGTAATTATGTTAAGAAATAATGACCAATAATATATTTGATTGGAACATTAAATTGGTTGAATAGTGCTTTGAAGAAAATCAGAGCTACTTGGCAGTATTCCAGTTTCTAAGCCCAGTGTGGTCAGTAACCAAAAATAGGCCACCTGACTGGTTTTCCCATCTTCTTCAAGGTCCCTGAACACCAAGCACTCTGTTTAAAGAAAACATGTTCCCAAATGTTAAGATGTATCCATTTTTTTTCTTTTCTGTATTTTTTCCCTCTGTATGTCCTCATTGTCTTCAGTGTTTATGATACCAAGCGTCTTCACAAAGACCTCCTAAAGTTAAAGGAAGGAAGAGGAAGAGGACAGGGACGCTAGAGAAGGAAACTTTAAGCAGCTCTCAGAATGAAGACAGTTTGAGAACGCTCTTTCCATAAACTGTGGCTGCCTCCTTGGAGCAGGTTGGTGATTCCAAGAAACTTCGTGTGTGACTGACTACCCTGGAATTCTGTCCATACACATTGTGTTCTAAGGTTGGTTGGTTGGTTTGTTTGGAAGTGTTGCTAGGGATCAAACTCAGGGCCTTGCACGGGCAAAGCGAACAGTCTGTCACTGAGCACCCTCGGTGGTCTCTGGCCCTCCACATTGTAAAACACCTAGTTGGTATTTGACAGTGGTATCTTGCCCCCACTTCATTTCACAGAAATGATCAACTGAATAGTGCAGGCGTTCTACTCATGCTGTCGCAGAAATGGAGATGGTGTTTGGAAAGAACATCCAACTCCAATAGGTTGTAGATTCATTTAAAATAGAACCAGTCCTCTGTGCCATTTCAGTACAGTGGTAAGACTGGATATGGCAGTGTTCTTCCTTCCTCTTGTAAGAGCTTTTTAAAATCTCCAGTGCCTTCCCAAGTGACTTAATTTCATTTTTATTTTGTGTGTGTGTGTGTGTGTGTGCGCGCGCGTGTGCATGTGATTGTATCTGTAGGTCAGAGGGCCACCTCAGGCATTGGTCTTTTCTGTTGCTTTCTGCTACATCTGTATACTAGGCTAGCTGGCCTGTGAGCTACCAGGGTTCTCCCTTCTCCACCTCTCATCTCCCATTGCAGCCCTGGTATTACACGCGCTGGGTACCATGTTCAGCTTTGTGGATGCTGAGCATTCAAGGTCAGGTCTTTATGCTTAGAAGGCTAGTGCTTTTGTCATCTTTCCAGCCTGGATGATTTAATCTGATAGACTTTTCTTAGACTAGGAACTTCCTAGAAGCCTATTAGACCTTGGGATGGCTGAGATGCAAAGCACTCCCCACAGCTCCATGTCAGATCCAGTTATCCTCAGCCCTGACTTGAGTCTAGTCCAGTAGGTGAGGTGAGCATCAGAGAGAAGATGCACAGAAACTCTTACCCAAGCATCCACACTTGTTAATTGGATCTCTGTTGGTTTGGCCCTTTTAAGGCTCTTTGCAGATGAGAATGTGCTGAGCACTCAATCTGAGGAAGGTTAGAAGTCACAGAACATAGGCGTTCTTCCAAGTAAGAACACTTGGCTCCAAGACTCCTTTTCAGATTCCAATCTTAGCATCCCAAAGCTTGCAGATGAAGTCCTATTATATACGGTAGAGAGAACTGAAATCTTAACAATTGCTTGTGGGTTCACAGTACTGATACAAACTTATTTTTATTGCTGGGTATCCCAGTCTTAGGAACAGAAGAAAGTGTTCCAGAATTTTGTTAGATCTTAGAAAGTGAAGGGGACAGAATTAACCAAGCCTGCATTAATAATGTTTTTTTCTTTAACCCAGACCAGTTAGTAAGTGTTTCTGTAATCGAGAGTCCTTCCAGACTTAGTCCCTGTGTGTCGTCCTTACAGGTGGCCATAAAGTGTCTGATGTTAATGAAGCTGTGAAACAAAATGGAACGTATTTTTCACCTTTAGATTTTGATATTAAACATATTTGGAAACAAAGTGAAACACAACCTCCTGTGTTTGGCAGCTGGAGCAACACGGTGATAAGCTACAAGCTTTGCAGAAAACCCAAGGCAACAACAGTCTCATGCTAGATGCAGACCGTTCCCTACTGGATTTTCAGCGGGGCTCATCAAGCGCTCTGCTAACTGAGTGAGCAGCCAGTCTTTTGAACAGAATAACTTTCATTTTGCCTTTTCCTTAAATAACACCCCCCACCCGCCACGAGCATTACAATAAATTTGACAGCTTCCCAGCTGGTGGGAAGGAGGGCCAGCTCTCTCACTTCTGCAGGTGATTTCAACCTTCTCATGTGATCCCTTTCTTTAACTGAGGGCGTTTGTTTCCTGTGTGTGATAGTTGGTCTCCACAGCTCACAGCAGTCATCTTGAGAACACTAGGGAATGCAGGGATCTGTTTGGAGGGGTGTGTGGCAGTCTGTTTTATAGTGTGTTTTTGGTTTCCTGGAGACTTCTACAAGAGGACAGAAAACAAATATCTTTCAAAGAAATTTCGCTGCCATGAATATTGTGGGCCATAACTCACACTCTACTTTTATCCCCTCAAACTTTGATTGGCCCCATTTCAGCTTGTTCACGTTTATTATTTCTGTGAACTCTAGCCGTAGGAAGACTCCAAGAGGTTGAATTACTTGCCTAGGGTTAGCAGCTAGGAAAAGAAAGATCAGATTATTCAATTGAAACCTTTCTGGGCCTGGAACCCCATGCTTTTCCTCTGAAGTACTCACAGGTCTGTGTTTGGACTGAGAGTGATTATCTCTTGGTTTTTAAGCATACCAAGTCATACTGGGGTGCCAAATAGCTAAAGGATTAAAGAAGGCAGACCATTTTCTGGTTCCTTTGGAAGCTCTGGCACAGAGCTACACGGCAGCAGGCTGCCTTTCACGATAGGAGAGATGGTGAGTTCTGCTGAGATTGTGTCAAAATGCTGTGTTGTAGTTAGTCAAAAACAGTGACCTTGATAGCGTTACAGTGATCATCAGCCGTCCTCCACAGCCCTGAAACAGCTGTGGAGGTCTACTAGTTCCTCAAGTACTCAGTAATTGAAAATCAAGTATTGACCTGAACCATCCATAATCACCGGAAAACGAAAATTTAATTCTAGGTTAAAATACAGTTTGCAGTTCTGTGTTTGGTTTTTTGGTTGTCTGGGAGATGAAGAGTCTTATGTGTGATGCCTAATAAAGGGGAGAGACAAAGGCAGTTAGATTCCATTCCAGTTTATGTAGATGCTTTGCCTTTGGGTTGACTTATTTTTAAAGTTAGGAAACTTTCTTTCTTTTAGAATTTCATACATGAGTACTATATTTACAGTTTCCACTCTTCCCTCCCCCCAACTCCAACTCTTTCTAGTTTCTTTATCATGGAGATCCTGTCCTTTCTGATTTCCCCAGTTAGAAGGAAGGAGGTAAAACAGGAGAATCTGGGCTGTTTCATAAGCGTGCATAGAAAAGCTTGGAACTGTCGATGGGGTGGCTTGGAGTTTGCTCTTGAAGAACTAATATTTGCCACTCATCATGATGAGGAAGCAGAGATTTCTTAATATAAATTCTTCTGGATGTTCGTCAGTTATTTGCCTTTGATGAAGTGTCTCCTCATTCCTTCCTAAGCAGCAACTGAGCATATGTTCACCTGAGGAAATGTGTCAGCCAAGTCTGAACCATTCTTAAGAGCATTTATCATCCTTCCTGCTGTCTCTGATAGTTTTCCAAGCTCAGACATTAGTGTTTGTTATATTATCTTTCAAAATATTTTCAATTCTACAGGAATACAAGTTTGGAAATAATTTTCTCTGAGTTAAAAACCTGAAGACCTGCTAAAATAAATCATGATCTAGGCCCTGGGGATTATTTGCAATATTTTACCCTTATAATTTTCCCCATATTTTTATACTTAAATCTTAACCAGAACTTTCTGCAGTATAGGGCTAATATGGAGGACCATGAAAAACATATTTGGTTCCTGACCTGACAGAATTTTTAATTTAGATGGTAAGGATGCGTATTTTTTTCTTAATTAGAAGGTGTTCTTGGCCTGGGGAAATGGCTTAGACAATAGAGTGCTCTCTTTGCAAGCATGAGGATCTGAGTTCAAACCCCAGAACGCATGTAACAAAAAGTCAGGAGTGGTGATAGCCACTTGTAATCCAGTGCTGGAGAAGTGGAGGTGAGCAGATTCCTGAGTCTCATTGACCATTCCAGCCTTGCCTAATTGGTGAGCCCCAGAGTGGGAGAGTGGGAGCCCCTATCTTCAAAAATAGAGTGGATGGGTTAGAAGCTATCTCCAACTGACAACTGCTCTCAAGGGCAAAGACAAAACAGTACAAATGAACACAAAAATGCAGTTCTCTCCAGTGGAGTCTCACTGGTGTACAGACCACACCATGGGGAAGGCCCCGTGGCCGGGGATTGATGGCCAACACAAAGAGAACTTCTTTGTCTTTTTTGGAGATGTTTTGTCTCATAATATTTCATTTGGGTATTTTTGTTTGTTTGTTTGGTTGGTTGACTTTTTTAACATTTGAGGTTTTTTGATTAAATATTATGGTCTCCTATTATGTTTTGTTTTTATGGATTGTGTGTGTGTGTTTTGTGCTTTTTCTTTCTTCTGTTTATTTTGTTTTGTTCCAGTTTGACTGTTTTTCTTTTTTTTTAATTTACCTGTTTTGTTTTCTAATGAAAGAGAATAAGAAAGGGTAGCTCTGGATGGGTGGAGAGGTGGGGCTGATCTGGGAGAGTTGAGAGATCAGAATATATTGTATAGAAAAATTATTTTCATTAAAAAGGAAGTGGAGAGAGCACTACATTGGAGCACTGGACTGAGCTCCCAAGGTCCAAATGAGGAGCAGAAGGAGGGAGAT
>LOEQ01004214.1:198012-211036 GCA_001685075.1 Bramus lutescens
AGGACCTCTGGAAGAGCAGGCAGTGCTCTTAACCTCTGAGCCATCTCTCCAGACTCATCACTTGACTTGTTGCTAGTGTTCTGGGACCAGAACCCAGGACTCCTGAAAAAATCACGTGACATTTAAGGCAATGTTACAGAAGTGGTAGTTGTTGAAAAGTTCTGTTTCCTATTAGCTAGGGGTGGCCAGGGAAAAGGCAAGTGGTGCAAGTGACTGCGTCTTGGATTGACTGTGAGTTGGGGTGGCTTGATTGTGAAGAATCTGGGGCCTGGTAGTTGCCGCTGCCTTGGGGTGTTAGTCTTTGGACCTCTCTTCTCTCCCTCGAGGAGAGTCTAAACATACTGACACTTCACTTAAAGAACAGCACTCTTTAATGAACTCCCAGAGGAGAACTCATCTGTGCCACACCTAGTTAACCTGGTTCACTGAAATCACCAGCCTTTCTGTGAGCTGTGGATACTGGTTTCTGGAAGAGAGAGTGGAGACCAGGGCTGGAGGAGGGAAGGGAGATGTGTCTCCACTAGAACAATAAATGGGTTCATTGTCATCTTTTTTCTTTCTTTTAACCATTCACTCATTTGTTCGTTTTCTTCTTTGTTTATATCTCGATTCCAAAAAGCTGACAATTTAGAACAAAGAACACATATACTATGCATAGAATGAAACTGAGTTCAGGTTGTGTAAAGGAGAAAATATGAAATGTCGCTTGAGGTCTGCGTTAAGTATCAAGTTTAATTCTGACTTTTCTAGTAACCGGGATTTTAAAAAGCAGCACACAATTCCTAGTTATAAGAAAGGGGGAACCCCTGTTTCTTCAAAAGAGGCTAAGTACTGCTGTTCTAGAGCTCTTGCCTTCAGTAGACACTCAAAGAAAACATTCGTGTAGTCAACCGAGGTCAATGCCTACTGTTCATCCTATTCCACCTACTGGGCCCTCAAGTGGGAAGTGCAGCTGGTAGCATACTAGAATTCAGATATGCAGGCTCAGTGCCACAGAGGTCCTGCCTTCAGCTCCGAAGCTCCATCCTAAGTGATAACAGAAATACAGATTCCTTCCAAAGGAAGAAAGAATCTGTGTAGAGATTCCCTTCCCTTGACTTGGTTCAAAAAGCTGCCCATTCTTAATTCCCTTCTTCATCCTCCCTAAGGTTTGTCAAAGGATGTACCAGAACCTCTAGAGTGTATTTACAGAGATCCATTGTGTTAAATGAAAGAGGGAAAAAAAAACAAAATAAATAAATATCAAACAAGAAATCAGTAAATGATATCCCTCCTCATCAGGATTCAGATAAAATGTTTACAGGAACATTGTGGGTTGTTTATGATTTGGGGCTTTTCATTTTGTGTTGTATTTGTTTGTTGTTTAGATTTTTTGGCATTAAGAATTAATTTAGGAGGGCTGGAGCAACATCTCAGTGGTTAAGAGCATTACTGCTCTTGCAGAAGACCCATGTTCAATTCCCGTACACACATGGTAGCTTATAACTTTCATCTATAACTCCAGTCCCATAGGATCCAACACCTTCCTCTGGCCCCTCAGGCATCTGTATACATAAAATAAATAATAATTAAAAAATTAAATTGTAATTTTAAAAAAGAACTAATTTAGGTATGGTGAGATGGTCTAGCAGGTGGCTTAAAGACACCTGCCACCACACGTGATGATCTGAATTGAATTCCTAGAACCCATATGGCAGAAATGACTCCCAAAAGTTGTCCCTTGACATCTACACATACACACATGGCATGTGTGGAGGTATATGCACATATGCACTCACAAATTAATGAACTGATTGATTGGTGTAACTTTAATGGCTTTTGAAAAGAACTAACATTAAATCTTCTGAAAATCCCCACACTTATCTGGTTTTCCAGCATTCATACTTCTGTTCTTCTCTTTTTATTGTGTGTATCCATTCTACCAGACACTGTGTTAAATAAGGATATTGTCATACAAGTCTATATTGTACTTGTATATTCTTCTCATGCCCGCTACCATCTCCTTTCCCACCAGTCCCTCTTCCTGTTAATCCCCCTTTTCCCTTCGACAGCCTCACTTCTATACATACACACCTTTTATACACATGCATGGACCGTGTGTGTATACATGGACATTATCTGTACATACATGGTCTATGATATAAAATCCAGGAATCACGTGTGCTATAAACACAGAGATGAAATCACTTCATATGACTCTGTGCTCCATAGCCAGTATACAGTAAAATGTCTGGTTTCCTTTTCAGACATGATCATCCTGGCCAGGTACAGTGACTGGTCCTCAGTCCTGCATGGACTCCTTGTGTCCTTGCTGTGGTAACAGTACTGTAGGCAAGTGTTCTCGGTGGGCATAAAACCAAACGGGGCTTTGAACCTTCCCGTGGACAGAATAAATGTGCTTAAGTACTTTGAATACTGTTGATAATTTTGCTAAGCAATGACTTGATTCTTATTGTGCTTATTCTTTTTCAAAGTGTTAGAGAGGAAGATCTCCACCAGACAAAGTAGAGAGGAGCTGATACGAAGGGGCCTGCTTAAAGAACTGCCTGATCAAGGTGAGAAAATCCACCTTACATTTAAGCTAATGGATTCTTCATTCTTTGCTCTGTTGTTTTCTTTTGGGATTTAAAGTGACCATGGTCACTGTCAGATAAAGCAGCCAGGAGTGCATGCTGGAATGTCTCTGTGGGTGGCTAAGAACCTGAGCTGTTATGGAAACACAGTCGAGCCGGTGGGTTACTTTTCTGGTCAATCCTTCTCCAGAGGTTGCTTTATTAACTCTGTGCTCTTCGGGCTGCCGCACCAGTAGCTAGAGATGCAGGTCACGATGCTTGCCTGCCTCCTTCCCCTTGACCTCCAGCTTTACACTTCCAATCAAGTTAAACCCCATTGATTGAGCGAGTTACTTTGAGTTTGTTCAAGCCTTGCTTGTTCCTAAACACTGCCAATAAAAGAGATAGCAGCAGCTTCGTCCCTCGCGTTGTCTGATAGACTCACCCATGTTCACAGATCAATAAAGCATGACCGGATGACTTAATCTGCCTTACGCTTTCTCCCAAGTAATTTGTTCCTCTTGTGTTTCTCTGAATCTTGTTGCCTCTCACCTTGTTATGGACAATTCTCTCCAGGAGTTTTTTGTTTGTTTTGTTTTTCTCTTTCCCTCCCCCTCCCCTGCTACTTCTATCCTGTGAAGGAGGGAAGTTGATTAGAAAAGACAAGTATTGTGTAGTATTTAAGACTGACCCTCGAAGAAGACGCCAGTACTGGTTATTTTGCCAAATAAATAAATCCATATTATTTTCTTTGCTCCTACTGCTGTTAAAACTAAAGGGTATTTTGCTACAATGCTGGTGATTTATCTCATTCTTCTCCCCCATGCCCCCAAATTTACTGGGGGGAATTATTATTATTGAGACTTTATGGGAAGAAATTAAATACTATTGATTTGGAATTTAAATAAT
The DNA here is from genome assembly GCA_001685075.1 of Bramus lutescens. NCBI lineage: Eukaryota > Metazoa > Chordata > Mammalia > Rodentia > Cricetidae > Bramus > Bramus lutescens. Next base: position 201,474 of record LOEQ01004214.1, read on the forward strand.
GATTCTTCCCCCTCTATAGCTAGATAGATGATAGATAGATAGATAGATAGATAGATAGATAGATAGATNNNTAGATAGATAGATAGATAGATAGATAGATAGATAGATAGATAGATGAGAGAGATCATATATGTTCTTTATAAAGAATATACAGTTTGGGGCATACATTGCATATTAGTTAAAATGTCATTTTTTTTCCAATACCAGAATAATCCCAGTGTGCTGCTAAGAATTGCATAGCTGCTTCAAAAGGAGTGAGGAAAATCTAAATGGAATAATACCATTTTGATTGAGCAAAGCATCACAATTCTAGAAATTTCCCTTCCATTTCTGACTTGTCAAATTTTTCCCACTCATCTTTGTCAATGACCTTTTTGTATTTTTCAATATGCTATTTCCTTGAAGTTATTTGTTTCCTGCCTCAGAGCTTTAAAAATGAAAAAATGCTTACACTTCCCCTTCCTAGCAGGAGGCATACATGAGGTAGGCATATAAAGGGTAAGCATGCAGGAGGTAGGCATGCAGGAGGTAGGCATGTAGGAGGTAGGCATCCAGGAGGTAGATATGCAGGAGGTAGGTATGTAGAAGGTAGGCATGCATGCAGGAGGTAGGCATGAGGGAGGTAGGCATGCATGTAGGAGGTAGGCATGCAGGATGTAAACATGCATGAGGTAGGCATGCAGGAGGTAGATATGCAGGAGGCAAACATGCAGGAGGTAGGAATGCAGAAGGTAGGCATCCAGGAGGTAGATATGTAGAAGGTAGGCATCCAGGAGGTAGACATGCAGGAGGTAGGCATGCAGGAGGTAGATATGCAGGAGGTAAACATGCAGGAGGTAGGTATGCAGAAGGTAGGCATCCAGGAGGTAGATATGCAGGAGGTAGGTATGTAGAAGGTAGGCATGCAAAAGGTAGACATGCATGCAGGAGGTAGGCATCCAGGAGGTAGATATGCAGGAGGTAGGTATGTAGAAGGTAGGTATGCAAAAGGTAGACATGCATGCAGGGGGTAGACATGCAGGAGGTAGGCATGAAGGAGGTAGGCATGCGGGAGGTAGGCATGCAGGAGGTAGGCACGAAGAAGGTAGACATGCATGCAGGAGGTAGGCATGCAGCAGTTAGGCATGAAGGAGGTAGGCATGCAGAATGAGCAACTGAACCCTGTGCAATCAGCTTTATGGAGTGACACATTCATTTGTTCAGTATCCCTTATTTGAAAATGTTTTAAAGAAAGGAAAGGGGAGCTGGAGGAATTGCTCATCAGTTATGAATGCTTACTGCTCTTGCAGAGGATATGAATTTTGTTCCCAGCACTCTCATCAAAGGCTCACAACTGCCTGTAACTCCATCTCCAGGGACTCTGATGCCCTCTTCTGGTTTTTATGCATGCAAGTGCACATGTCTGCATGTAGATACACACATGCACAGAATTGAAAAAAAAATCTCATTAAAAGGGAGGAAATTATGGTTGAAACTTGTTTTTAGGATAAATGATAGAGCTTACAGGCCAGATGCATTTCCAAATTCAGAGTGTTGGTGGAGACTGCTAGTTGGTTGAATTTTACTTTGTATTTTGGCACGTTCTCATCTAAATATCAGAATTACTAATGGTCGAAAGTGCCCAAGGATGCCCGTTGGAAATCTCCCAGTTTTTAGCCAAGTGCTAGAGAAAGTAGTTTTCTATTTTCTCATTTTAGCTGTCACCTTCCTCCAAAACAATTACCTTGAGAATCCTGTCTGAGAGACTGGATGCTGCTGTTCTGTGATAGCCTCCCTCCGTCACTGAAGATGCACTTGTGGCCTCTGTCTTCTTGGTATCACTGAAACTCCTGACAGGGCATGTCAGCAATGAGCTTCGTTCTGTGGCCCAGATAGACCTCTGAAGTCCCTGCAGCTGCCATGGCTGTGACCTTACCCCACCCTGTCCTGTACCCTCCTTCTTCACTGTAATTATTACTCCTTCCAGAATATGTTTTTCCACACCAAGCTTAGCTTCAGTCTCAAAGTTCACCAAATGACCTTCCCTCCCGAGAAGTCCTCACAAAGGCTTTAGTCCTCGTGGACGACTTTGCCTTCATCTTTTCTCGAGGCACGCAAGTGTCTCACCTGCTTGCCTGACATCCTCTTTCCATGTATTCTAGTGTGATTCCCCCTCCCCCGAAGAATCACTTTTTTTGGGGGGGGCATACATGCTCTTCTCCGTGTAATGATTTCCCTGCTTTTACTTTGAGCTAGATGTGATTTGGTGAGCTCCCCTTCCTCTGCAGGCACAACCTCTTCTAGTGTTTGTCACCTGTCCCTAGAGCCTAGGCCTGACTCAGCACCATCTTCTCTGACTGGGCCTTATATTTTGCTGGCATTGTTTCCTATACCAGGGATTGAGTTTATTTTAATTCTGAGAAAACTTCCTTAGCACAGATTTCTATGAAAGCTTTCAAGATATAGATGCCACTCACTTTAATGTCCTTAGTTGGCTTTATAAACTTTATATTTGCTACAAATCCTCTTTTTTCTGCCATTGCCTTTCCATGCACTATTTTTATTTCAGGACTCAGTGTAGATACATACCCATATGACTTTCTTCTGCTGTGCATATTATTGTGGTAATATTCAAGGTTTTCTATAGTTCCTTTTTCCAAATAAGTTTTTAAAAAATAAATTATTTAACCTGATAAAAATATGATCACTTAAAGTAGCATTAAGTTATTGTTGATATGACTTTAGGATTCTACTAACTATAATCAGAAATCCCAAATAAAATCTTTATCTGCGTTCTTTTAAAAGTAAGGATTTATGTATAAAGAAGTGAATTTTTTGCTGTTAATTTTACATTACTTTTGTTTTGTCAGTGTATTGTATGTTCCTTTTTCCTCTTTTTAAAACTAGTTGCTTCAAGTCCAATAAGTTTTACCTAACATTATTGAACTTGTGAAGATTCATTTATAATGATATTGCCTTGTGTTATTGTCTGTTTTACTTTTTTTTTAATAGGAATCTGAATAAAGGTCCTTAGGATCTTCATGACTTAGTGACAATTCCATTTCATTTTCAACGTGGCATAATTCCTATTTACTTTATCTATGGAAATGTCATGGTCTTTTCCCTCATTTTGACAAAAAGGCCTGTGAATTTTATAGCAAAAAAAAATGAAAATTTCAGAATTTTTTTTTTCATGACGGGTTTTTCTGTGTAGCTCTGGCTGTCCTGGAACTCGTACTGTAGACCAGGCTAGCCTCACACTTAGCGATCAACCTGACTCTGCCTCCCGAGTGCTGGAATTAAAGGCATGAACGAGCCACCACTGCCCAGCTATGATCTGTATTTTATAATGACTGCCAAGAAATTAATTTTAAAAACTGTATAGAAACAACTCTGTTAATATATTTCTTCAAATTAGTTTGAAATCAAAACTTTGATTCCTTAATTTTTCTTTTATGGTGGTAGCAGAGCCTCCTAAATATTTCTATGCATGGGAATAATTACTGGGATAATCTCTCCAAACACCGCTAAATTCTGAAAAATCCTTGAATTTTAAACACCTTCAGGACTTACAACAGTCCAGGAGATGAAATTAGTCTTTATGATTCAGAATATGTGAGGAATTCTACTTGAAGCAGTAAATTTTTTAGAATTCTTTTCTAGCTTGTTTTTTGATGTGTATTTTTTAGCTATAATTAGCTTTTATTCTTTCCATAATGAATAAAGTTTTCAAAAAATGAAATTAGCCTTAAAGCCATCTTTTCCCTGAGCAAAGGTAACAGTTGACTGCTGTGTAGAGTGTGGACATTTTCTAACATGCCCACAGTTAAACGCTGTTGTGCAGAATGTGGACACTGTCTAACGTGCTCCGCAGATGCTGGGGCCTGGAACTCTCCCATCTTCCTACCCGCTGTCTCTATGTGTAAGTGCATTTCATGTTATTTGTATATTTGCATTCACCTCGTGGTTTTGACATGTTACAATGTTTGTTCCATTTTTCAGATCATTCCTTCATTCAGTTTCTGGATGCAAAAGGAACCCCAAGTGTTTCCTTCAACCAAACCTAAACTCAAGGACAGAGGAACCCTGCTGGTCTGGGGTACTGTGTGATTTAAGACACTGGGTATTGCCTAGTGTCTTAAAATGGCACAGGAATTTACCTTCATTGTTGCTTTCCCTCGAAACCAAAGATTTTCTACCTCTTGCCTTTTAAAGAAATTTGCTGGGGAAACGTGGTGATTTGGTTCCCGGGGACAGAAACAGGAACCCAGACCCTGCAGTCCTAGTAACCGGGGAAAATGACTTTTGAAGAAAGTCATCAAGTTAGACATCGAGGTGTTTCTTTCCGATTTTAGATGGAGATGTAACCGTTAACTTTGAAAACTCAAACGGGCACATGATACACATCGGAGAGGAATCTACCCAAGAGGAGAATGTAGGGAAACCCGAAGAAGGGGATGGCTCTGTGAGTGAGAAAACACCACCTCGGGAGGAAAAGGCAGAAGATAAGACAGGTAAAATAAAGAGAATCCCCTGTTATCTCCTGGAGTGCAGCCCAGCAGCTCAACGTGGAGAATTAAAGAGAGCCTGCAGAGATGTGGCCTGCAAACTGGGAGAAGAGAAGAAAGGAAGCTAGGAAGGAGAAACAGGGTGGCCTCCTCAGGTGGAGGTATCTGTTTGTAACTATGCTATCTGCTTTGTTACAAACACATCTGTCTGTAACTATGCTTTTGTGTTAATAAGGAGAGCTAATTAATGGAACTGACCACAAGGACTGGACCCTTCAGGCTTTACAGTTACCTGGAAATGACCTCCTTGTAACAGCTTTCTCTCAAGGTGAAAGACACAAGCAGTCAGAATGTTGTTTTCCCCTCTATCTGGTCCACGTGAGCTGCTTAACAAGGGGCTGTGGGTCTCTCTATCTAGACTCGCTCTCTGGCAGCAGGAAGTAACTGATGCGCCCATCCACCCCAGTAGTTTAAGGGCTAGACATTTCTAAGCTACACCAAGGAGGGGTTGTTCCCTAAGGAGCCATGGTTTCAGTGCCACTTCCTCTGCTCTGTGGTCTACATGTGTGCTTGGAAGTTTCAGAATATGCCAGAGGCAATTATGCTGGTTCCCCCAGGATTCTCTTAAAAACTCCCATTTCTTGAGTGTGCTCAGAATCAGATACTATAAATACGTGTCTAATGGTGTCCTCCAGAATGTTCATGAATATGTAATGGCAGATCCATCACAACTCCACACAAGCCTTATACTTGCAGAAACCTTGAGTTGATAAAACCTTTGTATCGTAGAATATTCATTAGCTTATACAAAACCCAACTTCTCCTCTTTCCAAATCCAAATTTCTCAAAAGAATATGTTGACTCCTTTATTCACTAAACTACTGGAGCCCAGGGTTATGCAGAAGGCTCTGGACCACGCCAGGAACCGAGATAGAGAGGTCCCATCACTCCCAGTTTCCCTGGTTGACTTCACTGAACACTGAGGCTACTTTCTGCTTCGGCCTGTTTTTAGCTTGCTTGCCACATCCTATACGGAAAGGTTTAGCCAAAACCTTCTGAATAAATTTTGCCATGTGCATAGGAAGGGATCCTCAGGAAACATCTCCAGTATGTTTCCTTATTTCTGTAAGGTTTGTCTCTGAGTTGGTTGTAACATTTGTCAAATTCCCTTGCATTGGGTAGATATTTTGAGAACTCCTAGAAATTCCTTTAAGTGAATCTCTTCTCTTGATCCAGATCCTCCTGCAGGCAAGGGGGGAAGGAGGCCTTTATTAAGTTCCCTGCTACTGTAAAGTCACCTTTGGAATACTGAAGCCCTGTGATCCTTTGCATATGCAGTAATCAGCCTTTAAAAGCTTCAATAAGCTATTGGAAATTTAATTTGCTGTCCTCAGATATTAAGCATAGTTTTTATGGGACTTTCTTTAATTTCTCCCAAAGAAAACATCTAGTTAAGTTTATTAACACTAATTATAAGACATTAGCTTGTACTTTTAATGATAATATTTCTGAAACATAACAAGAGAGCCAACAGATTATAAGGAGATTCAATGGCGAGGAGTGAGTTTGGTTGGGTAGGGAACAGATACCTGTTTTTATTTTCTTCCATTCCAACTCTCCTGTCTCAACAACCTGTTAAATGTCTTATCAATCTGTGGTTTGTCCCTAGTCCCTGTGGGTGTCATTGCCACTCAGTAACTGGCCAGACTTGAAAGGAAAAGTGTTTCTCATATCAGCATGATAGAGCATTGCTGACAGTTTTATATTAGTGAAGCTGGCAGGCCTTGGTGTTCTACAGAAAAGATGGCAGATCTGATAGGTCAAGGAATGGCTGAGAGAGGGTTTGTTTTCATGTCCCTCAAATTAGTACAATGAGTTCTTTCTAGTCAAGAAAGTTCCATGATAGCATCAGTACACAAGCAGAGGGAGATGCCGAGTGTGCTGGTGTGCCACCACGCGGCTGCTGGAGCTCCCTCTTAGGTACACAGATCCCACGTGGCGCTGTGCCATGAGCTGAGAGAGGTATTGAGAATGGGAGTCATTTCCTGAAGCTAAAAAGATTATCAGTCATGAGTAATAGCACAGAGAATAAGACTAAATAGAAAGTGCTTATCGATACAGATATGGATTACTTCTTACTTCTTTAGTCCTATATCTTTTAGTTCTAAAAAAAGAAAAGAAAAAAAAACAGCCTGATTCACTTTTGCCTCTGACTAAGAAAATATTCAAAAGCAAAGCACATGTCAGGTGCTATCCACCACCCTGGCTCTGTGGATGGGTTTGGTTTAGGCTATGAGGGTATTTCTGGGGTTCTGAAGGATCCTGATTCTACAGTTGGTATAGCGACCTTGGGCCTTCCTGGCAACATTAACCTTCTTCCTCAACATCTTCTAGGCTCTTAGTCTCCTGCTATTCTTTCTCAGTAGGTGTCCTTAGAAATTTGAGACACAGAATCAAATCTACACTCTGTTCCAATCTAACCACATGAAATCTTCAAGTTTTTTGACATTGTTTCCATGGTACGATTAGGAAAGGCCTTTAGTGAAGGAACACTGATCAACACTTGCTTGTTCCATAAACAGCACTGAAAGACTAGCCTGAGGAAAACTCTAGCAGAGGATACAGAGAGAATAGAGAGTGGCCTCTGTCCAAAAGCAGATCCCCCAAAGAGAACAGGTGGTTCACAGGCAGTAGTCAGGAAGCTCTGAGCAGGCCGTGGTACCAAAGCCAGGGAACTCTCAGCAGAGACCAGAGCTGTTTCCCTGTGCCGCATCTTTCCAAACAAAGTCCTAGGGGAGATGGGGAGAAGACAGGCAGGTGAGAGAGAGGAGCTGGACCAGAAGTGCATCCCAGATCAGGTGCAGGACACACGTAGTCCTGGATTGCTCTAACACTGGACCTCAGCCCTTCACATGGATGAGAGAGCCAAGTGGAGTAGACAGGGACAGCTTGTTCTCCAGACTCCTATCAGGAAGCCAGAATGAACAGACAGCTCTCATAACATCCCCTTAAAAGGACAATGTTCCATTACTCCACCATCAATTTGCACAAAGCCTTTGAATCGTATGTTCACAGTCAGAATATAACCAAATTCCGTACCACCCACACACAAGTAAAGAGTGTTTTCTACCGATTGCCAATACTATCAGCCAGTCCCATTCATTGAACAGACATAACCTTTAAGGCATTGTATTCGATTAGATACAATTTTTCAGATAGAAGACAATTTTAATCCAGTTTGAAAAACCTACTCTTTGTGTATTCACCAGAGCACACACAACTTACCCCGAGGTTGTAAGTGGGAGGCACTGACAGAGCCTTGTCATGGCAGAGTTGGAAGGCTAAAGAGGAATGCTCCATAGTTTCCAAAGAACTGCTCATGCTTGTGTGTGCTGTAGGAATCGGCACTTTCAGCTGTCAGAGAGCTAGCCCACCTTTTCCCTCCCAAGCTCAAAGTTGGACTGTTAGGGAGTAGTTTATTATTTATGCTAGGGATTGAGCTTGGGGTCTCACACAGGCTAACTATATGTTCTGCAACACTAAGTATCAAGCAGAAAGACCCAAAATGTCCCATTAGGCTTAGAAATATTAAAAAAAATCAAGACCCCAAGTGCTACACCAACCAGCACTCTCTAGGGGACTGGGCTTGATCTCCATGCAAGGCCATGTGATAGAAACCGAAGTCACAGAGATATGTTAAAGAGTGGACTTTTGAGGCTTGGAATGTGGCTCAGTGGGTAAGGTATCTGCTACACAAAGAAAAGGATCTGAATTAGGACCCCCAGCACCCACATAAAACCAGGTATGGTATTGCACTTTTGTGTTCTAGCATGAGGTGGAGGGTGTGCAAAGACAGGAGGATCTCTGGACCTTGCTAGTGAGCTGGCCTGGCCAATATGTGAGCTCTGGATCAAATGAGAGGTCATATCTTAAAAGAATAAAGTGGAGAGCAGTTGAGCAGACCCCTGGAGGCCTCTGGCCTCCGTTTATATGTGCACATATGTGCACTCACATACATACAGTACATACACATACGAACATACAATAGGAAAGAAAGAACGAACACACTGCTCCCTTATGCCAAAGTACTATGCTTAATAACATTCAAGAAGTGTCTGTGTTTGGCTTTGTGTCTCCTTGCATCTTTCTCATTTCTAATGGAGTTCTGTGGCCACCTGGACCCGATTCATACCTGGTGGACTGGAGACAGCACTGTATGTTGAAGGATAAGATTTCTACATGACCAGAAAGGCATTTTCCCCTTGGAGATGTGAAGTGGCTTGTGCTGTAAGGCCAGAACTTGCAGAGTTAGAAGAGGCCAATCTAGACCACCACACTTGGTGAAGGTCAGGGCTAGGGCAAGGACAAGGAAGAACTTTATAACATGAAGATTTTATTGATTAACTTCTGTAACCTGAAATCACTATTTCAGCTAGACACATGGTTTGATTAACAGAGGGTGGAATTTAAAAGGGGGAGGTCCTCCCTTGATGGTTGCTAGGATAAGAAACAAAACAGAAGAAATGGTAATGGCGTATGACATATATCATGGCCTTCTTGGTCACTAGGAGACCTAGTCAGTAAAGGCTGACTAGGGTTTTTACTGTCTTTACTTTGGATTGTGCTCCATTTTAAAAGAGATACCACTTAGTTCTTTGCACTGGAGCCATACTCTAATTTATTTCGGTCACTATAACAAATAATAGTGACGTGGGGATGCAATCCACTGTCAGCATTTTCAGAGCAATGCTTGCTTCTCCTCCTGCTTTCGTGGGGCCTTCCTTCTTCTGCACAACTTCTGTCTGTAAAATCTGTGCTCTGTCTTTTCGAAACTATAATGGAAGTGTGCCTGATAAGACATAGAGAGCTTTTTTTATCCTGCACTCTGTGCACCTATAGTCGTGGCTCAGATCACTGTAGAAACTGAAGCTGCCATGCCCCTCTGGGAGAACGAAAAAGCACACTGATAGAAAGTGACTGCCAAGTGCATTGTGTCGAAAGCCCCCAGAGTCTTCCAGAATGTAGAACATATGTGATTGTTTGGCCACACTAAGACTTCTGGTTGATGGGGGGGGG
>LOEQ01004214.1:211055-221138 GCA_001685075.1 Bramus lutescens
TTTTAAAGATGACCAGAAGTGCAGTCATTACTGCGGTTGTCAGTCTCACCTGTGGCAGTGTGTCCATTGCTTTCATCTGTCACTCTGGAGGGTCCTTCACTTTTCCTAAGTTGGTGATGGTGTTCTGTTTAGCACTCATTGCCCATGTCCTCATACGGCAACAGCGGAGTGCAGGCTAGAATAAGGATGTTGGCTAGCACACATAGACACTAATCCTTCATGTAACATCATCATAGTAAGTTGTGTCGCCTTTGATCAATGGAGTGATCGATGGGCCCAGAGAACCCTCCCCAGTCTGTCTTTTAGTTTTTGTTTTGCCTCCAAACTTTGCTTCCGCTGGTGCAAACACTGTCTGGTTCCCAAATGTCATAAAGCCACCTGTATGTATCACTATCGCCATGTCTTGCTCCTTGCTTTTCTATGGTGTGTGTCTGTATCAGTCGGCTCTGTTCACTTTCTCATTTGTAGAGAACCCTGAAATCCACTCTGAAACACCGGCTGCTCCTGCTCTACCTCCTACAGCTCCTCCTAAGCCTAAACCCAAACCTAAACCCAAAAAATCTCCTGTGCCTCCCAAAGGGGCCACTGCTGGGGCCAGCCACAAAGGGGATGAAGTGCCTCCTAATAGAAAAAATGTCAAGGCGCCCAGTAAGCAGGCCCCCACCCCTCCACCCAAGCCAACAAGCCGAAACACTACCCGGGAGGCTGGTGAGTATGCCCTAGTGCATAATTGGGTAGAGTTCAGGATGTTGGGTTCTGGGATGGGGCTGTAGCTTCTTCCAGGAGTGTGGTTTTTTTGTTATTGTTGTCTCAGGGTACAATACCAGTGAGTCATAAGAATGTCTCAGAGACTCCCCAGTAGCTATCTACTAAGAAAAGTTAACTTTGTTGTCTTTGGAGTAACTGTGAACTGTTAATCTTGGTTTCCACAATCAATGCATAAGATTCACTCCTTTAGTGTGCCCCGGAGTGAGGCTGACCCGATGAACCAGTATCGAGACCTGTCCATGAGAGTTTGTGGTGACTTGTTGCTATTCCTCTTTTAAAATACACTAGACATGCATGTTAAAATGTGACATGGGTCTTTGGCAGGTTTTCTGGATCATAAAGTCTTCACTTTTCAACATCCATAGTCATCTGTCCTCTGATAAATGGTAAAGATTCATATACGTGGTCAGCAACATCCTCCTGTTTCCTACTCCACTTAACATCAGTTTAATGGATTTGATTTGATGCTCAGTGCTACCCCTTCACATCTACCCCATCAGACCAGCAGGTTAAAGTGTCCATGTGTATTGCAATTACACGTTGCCATTACAAATTGTGAATGGACATTGGCATTGCAACTTCATATGTTTTTCAACCTTAACATGCTTAATGCAAAGTGCAGCTTCCATTCTCTCATAGAATCATGATGCCGGCTATCTATGTCATCTATCTTTTAACACAACTCAGAATTCCCATGCTCAGTGACGTTTCCCCATTAATGTGTGCATATAATTGTTTTGTATTGTAGCACATCTTATTTCCCTTAACATCGGCAGCAGCTTTCCAGAAATTAACTGCAAGGATTTGCCTTGGTGTTGATCTTTTTTCTCTTGCAATTTATACTCATCAGACTGAAATTCAAAGACCGGTTTAGTTGGCAGGTCTCTGAGTGTAAATAGACCTCTCCCTGGGTTCCCCTCTTCTGAGCTTTGAGCGTTGGTGCACAGGCCTCTTCTAATCTCTCTGAAGTGAAATATCCCAGAATGATGAACCAGCAGTGCCTAAAGGTCATTTCCTTGGGGACTCAGTGGCTTTTTCTATTGGTGCTGTTTGTCCCCCACGGCCTTGCAAAGCCTAGCAGTGGTGTGTGAAGTAAGACAGGCACTGAGCTACTCGGTAAGGAGAATTCCCAGACCATCACTTTGTCTCTGGGAATTAAGAGCCTGTCTTGCATACACTTCCTGCCTCGCTCCTTCTCTAGGTGGTGTGGTGAAGAAAGCTGGAAATGAACACAAAGGCTGGACACAGCATTCATTACAGATCTTGATATATATTTTTTTTCTTGAAGATTTAATATATGCTTATGATGTCCCTAAGAGGATAATAAGCTAGAGAGCTGTCATCTGTCCTTTGCGTTAATGCAAAATGCGCAGGGCCCTTCCTATTCCTATGAATGTGACCGCTTCTGGGACTGTCACCAAGAAGCTAGGGCTGCATTGAGGCCCCTAGGTATTCCATTACATTTCTTACATTCTGAAAACAGCCATCACCTAATTTTCCCTCTGAGTGTACACGGCTTGTTGAACCACTTTTTAGTCTAGAACATCCTTGGTTTCGCCAGGGTTTTGTTCTTCTTATTATTGCTATTAACAAACATTTTTAACACAGAGGTAAAGCTTTCTTTTTAACCAAGGTTGTTGTCAACAAACCCACTCATGTTAGAAGAGACTTTAAAAGTAAAGGTTATACGTTTCCCCTTGTCTGTTTATTATCAACAAAAGGTTGAGGTGTAGGTTTCAAACCTAACAAATACGGCTTGAATTTTCACTCCGGGCATTGGGAAAAATATTTTTTCTCTAAAATAGGATGACATTAAATACTTTCTGTCAAAAAAATAAAACATTTCGAAGATATTAAAATTGACACCATTAGAATGGATATGAAGAAGGGATCTATTTAACTTAACTAGGAAAACAGTTGAACATGTTTAAACGTAAAATGCTTTGTGTCTTTGTTATTTAAAAATCAATTTAGAGTGGGCTTAATTTTTTTTTAGTATGGTTAACAAGTTTAACTTGTAATCAGAGAAAGATTATCAGGTTCATTAAGCCTACAGACAAGCCCAGATTTGGAAAAGGGGAAACCCAGCTGTTGTGTGCATCTAAAATAGTAATTACCCTAACTAGACTCCTTGTAAGCCGAATCTTGTCATTAAGTAAGACTGGCTTCTTTACATGTCAAAATTAATGAAGTCATATGTCTCATTGTCTGTTCCTCTGTTTGTTCTTTATTTCAACTCTCTCATTGGCATCAATAAAGTTGCCTCCAGAGGTAAGTCACTGTGATAACTCTGTACAGAATGGGAAGGCCCTCCCTGGTGTATTAACAAGGCATATTTGATAGTTGTGTGAAAGAAACTTTAGCCCCCTCTTAGGAAAGGAAGAATATGTAATATTGTAATAGAAGTAATATTGGGAGAAAATACAGATTGGAAAGGCCATGAAACAAATTAATATTCACATGGGATTTTAAATGGATTTCCTAGGGTGACATAAAGAAAAATTAAAATATATGCATATAATTAAAAGAAAGAAAGAAAGACTACCTAACTTGTTTTCCTGGAAATTGCTTAGTTGACGTCAGCTCTATCCATAAGTAAACAAAGGCTCTGCTCTGGTAGGCCTTTGAAGGCTTGCTTAGAACATTAGAAAGTAAAAATGACTGGATGGCCAGCATGGTTGGGATTCGAAATTCTGGAAAAGTTGAAGTGTGCGTGCTCTCGCAGCTTCTCAAGAGGAAGAAGTAAGTGAATCATTTGAGTCCAGGAGCTCAAACCAAACCGGGTTACAGAGGAAGACCCTCTCAAGGGCATAAGCATAAGGAACCACACAGGCATAGATGCACACATAGACAGACCACACACACACACACACACACACACACACATGCACGGCGTGACATTCTTCCTCTTCAGATTATTCAGGTTCCACCCATGTAGATATTTTTTTAAAACCACAGCAAACATTTTTCTCCATGCGGTTTGATGTTTTGAAGGGGATGTTTTTCTGCTGTGACTGTCCCCTCTCTGTTCCCCCTCACTGCAGCAGATGAAAAGTGTAAGCCAGCAGGAGAGACTTCCTTCCCTGGAGTTTTGGGAACAGTTGCCTTAGAGTTACCACTTGGAAGGTAGTGGGGTAAATGAATTTGCTTGTGGCCCAGAAAGAGGCTACTTCTTCTAAATATGGGCCACCTCTCCATCCCCAGAAAGAAACAAGAAAGAATGTCATTGGGAAGGTCCCGTGTGTGTCCTATAGTCAGCTTGCCCGTCATGGCCATCCTCTTCCTAGGACCAAGTTCTGTAAGAGTAACTCAGGACAAAGAGCAGCTGTCCTGTTTAGCTGCTTCTGATGAAGACAGAGGAGAGAGACAAGGGCTTCTTGCCCTTTACTCTTACTTGAGTGTCACTGTTCCCTCTCTGAAAGGCTGGGAGGAGACAGTAAACAAGACCACTATGATTACTGACCAATTTTCTTAACATTCCTTGACTTAATGCATTTTAAAAGGAGCATTTCAAATGTCATTGAAAATTGCAACTTTGTCTCTTAAAGAGCATTGTATTTTTTGATTTTTAATTCAAAACTTTCTTTGTTTTAGCTGGTTCTTCTCATCCGAAGAAAACAACTGCCTTCAAAGCATCTGCCTCAGCATCTGCTTCCTCCACCTCCTCTCGTCCCAAAGTGTCCAAGGAGTCAGTTGCTAGCAAAACAGGCATAGTGGGGACCACAAGGGGCAAGAAAAAGATTGGCAAGCAGACGGCAGCGTCCCGACTGTCCTCCGACACCACCACTGCTGAGACATCTAGTCTTAAAGGGGAGCCCTCAGACACTGGGCTAGAGAGTCTCAAACAGGAGGCTGCTGCTGGAGCAGAGGAGCAAGCCACGGGCAAATCCAAGGCGACCGTCCTTCCCCCTCCTGTGGCACCACTACCCTCCCCATCTGCCCTGCCTCTGCCACTTGAGGATCAGGGCATTGCGGCCTTGGACACTCCCATGGTCCTAGTCAGTGATGGACATACCCTGCCCGTCTCTGCCTTAGACCCAAGTCAGCTCCTCTGGACTGAAGAGCAGACGAGCAGAACCACTCTGTATTCAAGCACCGACTTAACTGGCAGCAGAGAACATGCACAGTGGTGAGTTGGGACTCAGGCTAAGTAGCACAGGCTACTAGAATATTCTCTTGGAATAAAAGAATATAGTCTGCTCCTGTCCATGTTAAACGTGCTGAATGTTAGGTAACCACACCCGTGGTCTCACCAGGTGGGATTCCTAAGCCCTAATTGTGGAATTCCCATAGGCTATATGGAACATCACAGCGATGATGATTACAAGATATACTTTGGCCCTGTGCGCCTTCCAAGGATGCTTCGAGCCTTTCTCAACATAGACCACCATTCTTTATCTTCTACCTAGACATTTTCCTTTTTTCCCCTCTGGTCCTTGTTTTAAACCTACATCATTTGGTCCCAGATCACACATCCATGCTTGCTTAGCTTCATCTCCCTGTGACAACCTAGCTGTCTTCCCCAGGAAAATTAAGACCAACAGTAAAGAACTCTTTAAAATTCTGAATCTACTCATATCAAGAGTAGAGTGACCTCTTCCTCCCTAATTCTCCACTGAATCCAAGTTTCTTCTGTGACGTCTTCTAATACGTATTAACAGGACTGGTAGCTTATTTAGAAGAGTTTTCCTATACATTCGGTAGAACTAGACAGCATGTCTTACTTACTTCTGTGTCCCAGGCAGCCAGTGTAGAGTGTGACGAGCTGTACGTCAGTGTATACTCACTGAATTGTCATGTGACAGCGAGAATGTGTGAGCCAAGGTCAGCCTATGTCAGTGGCGAGCTGAAGGTGAGCGGCCTTGGACGGTGGAGTCCATAGTATCTAAAGAAGGCCCAGCAGTGGTTGCATCATCTTAGTTTTGTTCAGGAAGATAACAAAATAAAATGGTTAGAACTTGGTCTAATAAAGATCTAGGTCTTTCCCTTTATGGGGTAGTGACCCATCATTCTCCAGCTGCCTGGAGCTCATTAGCTCCTTTTCTGATGCCACTCAAAAGTCCTATAAATATGCTATTGAGGTTGAGTTAGGCGGGTTAGACCTCCTGCCCCATAGGTATGTGTGACAAACTGGCAGAATATATAATAGATGCAATTATCAATCATGCAATTATCATTTCTGTCTAGGGAAGACTCAGATCTAAAGTCGAACCTATTTCCTGTTTCTCCTTCTTATCATTTGAAGGAAAATTTAGGGATGATCAATAAATACCAAATTACAAACTATTTGCCTGGCATTTTAGTAAAAGCTAGAAGAGGCAGAAAACATTGAGATAAATGATATGCTATATCTTTGGGGTTTTTTTTTATTTGTTTTGTTTTTCCAAGACAGGGTTTCTTTGTGTGGTCCTGGCTGTCCTGTAACTAGCTCTGTAGGCCTGACTGTCTGCTTCTGCCTCCCAAGTGCTGGGGTTAAAGGTGTGCACCACCACCGCCTGATTTTGATAGGCTATCATTATTGGTCTGTTTGGTGAAGCTGTCACAGACTACCTGAAAGAGGGTAATTTATAATGAATGTACATGTATTGGCTCAAAATTCTAGAGGCTCAGAAGTCTAAATCAAACCAGCATTTAATGAGGAAGTTCTTGCTGCAGAAGGTGGCAGGGCCAAGAGAGCAAGACAGCTCACCCTGTCCCAAGAGCCCTTTCTGTGATGGAGTTCCTCTCGTCATTATGGCGTTGCCCTCAGGGGGCCTTGCCTTTCAGTGCTAGTGCATCGAAGATGAAATTCTCAAGACTTGAATTCCAAGATACACATCCACACCTTTATCTCAGTGTCCTCACTGCTTCAGGCACACAGCACACCTTCCTTTAGTTGTAGTGTTGCTCAGCACTCCAAACTGAACTTTTTCTCTTCCAGGGTGTGATGGGGTTTGTTTATTCTGTGCTGGACAAGGCTGTAAACACCAAAGGCATAATTGTGAGCCAGATAAGCTAGTTCCAAAGAGTCGATTTTAATCAATCAGCATGCTCAGGATATGTGTGTTTAAGACAAGATTTCAGTTTCAGAAAGTGGATGCAGTATATAGGTCTGTTGTTTACTATGCAAAAAGAAAGGCAACTTTGGGCAGCTGTAAGTGTTCAGAGAGCCATTCATATCCACAGCCAAACTAACTCTCCTCAGTTCATATTTCCATGGTCATTTAGGGACTGTATTAATTATGCTAAGTACCACACTTTATACTAGGAACTTAATGTCTTAGTTATCCCAGGTACATAGAGAATTTTTAAATAAAGAAATAAATGTAAGTTTTCTGTTTCCAGCGATACCATGAGTAAAGGGAATAAGCTTGGGTCTCTTTTGACACTGAGGGTGTATAGCATATATTTTCCCATCAGCTAGGGTAACTCTCAGAGTTTCCTAGAAGAGCTTGTTTTCTTCTTAGTATATTTTTAAAATGTAAAGAGTGACTTTATAATGCATTCTTCAGGAGTAGTTTGTGTTTGCCCTTGACTTAATGAGCCTGGAAAATGCAGTGTCTCAAATTTTCTCCCAAATTCTCCCTCTTTCAAGTGGAATTTGAGTTAGGGTTTTTGGCTCTCACTCACTTGCTTTCCTTAGAACTTTCCCTTGGTTATATTTAGTCACCCAATGTGTGAAAACTCTGTCATAGTCTGAAAAGCCTTCTGTTTGGGATACAAATATCAAAACTTGAACTAGGGCTAGTGGTTGTATTTTAAAATGCCCACCTCTCCTCCTATCTCGCAGGCTGCTGTTCAGTATGTTTTTTACTCATGTACAGCTTTATCCATAACACAGACATCTCTGTAGTGTGGGGCAGAAAAAAAATTCAACCCACTTGAGGTCATATTTAAAAATGACTTGTTGAGTCCCCTCGACAAAAATTTCGGTAATGTTCAAAGTTATCCAGCGTTCTTGGGGACCATAAGGGTTGAGGTGTGAGCTGACCAACGCAGACATGGAGCATAGTTATTATTAACTAATTATAATAATCTCATAATATAACATTTAGTAAGTAGACTAGCAGTCTCAGTCTGGATCCCAGACTGCACTGGCCAGGTTGGGTGGGCTACTTACTTACAGCCTTTCTTGGACCCGTGTTGTAAATTCTCTAACCACCTTGTAGTTTTAAATAGTTATGAGCTGTAAATAAATGCTGCCGAACTCTGCATACTGCAGAATACTATACCAACAGTGAGAGCAAAATAATTAACACAATCAATTAGTGACTAACAGGATTGAGCCCTGAAGTACCTTGTTTTGCTATAAGCAGATGCTATTTTTAATTGACAAACCTTTAAACATACTGTGGTCATCCATAGTGACAACATCCTTAAAATAGAATAGCTTTCTCCAGCAATCATCTAATAATCTGGACCATGGAAAAGTTTGTCCATAAAAAGACATCTTCACTTCTTTCCAGGGCACTTCATTCTGTGTTGTCTCCAAAAAAGTGAGCACAGAATTACCATATGATTCAGCAATTCTCCCTCTGTGCTTATTATAATCAAGAGAATTAATTGAAAGTGGGGAAGTAGATTTGTACACCAGAGTATGTAGAGGTAATATACAGTAACCAAAAGGCAGTAACAGTCCAACTGAGCATTGGCTGATGAATGAATAAACGAAGTGTGGCATATGCACACAATGTCATATCATCCAGCCCCCCACAGGAAGAAATTCTGCCGCAGCTAGGACGTAGGTGTCCTTGACATTGCGCTAAGTGAAATAAGTCAGACCAGAAGTTTATATAATTACCTTTACATGAGCCTTCATAAAACAGTCAGCATCACAGACACAGAGAGCGCAATGCGTGGGTTTATTAGCTCATGGGGACACAACTTCATTTTAGAGAGATGAAAAGGTTCTGGAGTTGCATGGTGATAATTATACAGCAACGTGAATGTCCTTAATGACACAGAACGGTACCCTTAAAATTGTTAAGATGGGAAATTTGGGGTTATGTTGATGTCACATAATTAACAATGAGATTTCAGGGTCTAGAGAGACTGCTCGGTAGGCAAAGGGCCCTAAGTTGATCCTAGCACCCATGTAAAAGCAAGGCATAGGGGTGCACATATGTAGCACCAGGGTGGGGATAAGGAGGCAGCAGTGACAGGCAGATCCCGGGAGCTTGCTGGCCCATCAGTCTAGCTGGGATGCTAAATTCCAGGGTCAGTGAGAGATCCTATCTCAAAATTTAAGAGTAATAGAGGAAGGCGTTCAAAACTATAGTGAACCCACACACACACACACACACACACACACACACTCAAAGAAGATTTCATATACCCTTTTGAGAACAATTTAGACTGTTGGGTTCTTTCTAAGTTAAAAAAAAATGTAGAGTCTTGGAAGTGCCTGGGCCTCTAATCATAAAACCAGCTTTAAATGTCTTTTGTTCTAATGAAGTTTGCCTATGTGCATCAATCAAAACACGTTCATGTGTGTTGTTGTTTGTCTTGGAAGAGGGTTGGGGTTGGTTTTTAATTTTTTATTTTGTCTGTGAAAACACCAAATGTGAATTCATCTATTTATAACACAAAGTATTTGGGAGGTCTTCTGTATCTTACAATAATGATTACATTATTTTTTGAAATTAAATATTTTTGTCATCCCACGCAACTTCATTAGTCTTTGAAAATGGGTAAGCCTTGTAGAGACCTTTGCCCAATGACAAAGCATTGTTGCCCCTCCCCCAGTATATTACCCTTCTTTTAAAGCTTCCGTCTAACACTTTGTGTCTTAGGCGTCACTCTAGTCCTGTAAGAGGCGGTCTTGTTCATGAAGAAATGCAAGCACAGAGAGGATCAAGGATTTTTGCCTGTTGGCACACTGGCTGGAAAGAAAACGGGATTTATTCTAATATTAATAAGAGATGTGTGTTCCTGTGTGACACCCTTCTGGGTGCTGGGATGCAGAACTCTCTGAAGCCTATGTGTCAAAGGCACGGTAGGAGTCAGAAGGCAGACAAGTCAGGGGTGCTAAGCTCTGCGCCGGATCACCGTGAGAGCAGAAGAATAGGGTGAGAAAGTCGACTGAATGATCCAGAAACATCCGTGGAGGGGCTGAGGCTTTATGTTTAGACTTGAAGAGCAAACAAGAAGTGTAGGCAGAGCAAAGCACTGTGGAGCTGCTGACACATTATTGTTGTGATTGTGTGTGTGTAGGAGGGTGTGTGTACACACGTGTGCATGTATATGTAAAGAGCAGGTTGGCCTCAGGTGTCTTTCCTCAGATGTCATCCAGTCTGGTACTCCCCTACTAGTAGGCTTCAGTGGCTGGCCAATGAG
>LOEQ01004214.1:221163-244828 GCA_001685075.1 Bramus lutescens
CCCAGGAATCTGCCTGTCCCTGCCTCCCCGCACTTAGGTTATAAGCAAGCACTACCACAGCTATATTTTTTGTCATGTGAGCTCTGGGAATTGAAAGCTCAGGCATCCCGGCTTGTGCAGCAAACACTTTACTAAGTGAGCTGTTCCTCCAGCAGCCCTAACCCACTACTGTTTCCTCTACTGCCTCAGGATTCATGGACAAGTCGGTTCACAAAGTCCAGTTTCACTGTGTTCATTTGCAGGATCTGTTAGAGAACATCTAGCAATACTTTCTTGTTTTGCAAATGCAAAATCTAAAACCTCAACAATTAAGTAATGCCCCAGAGAACGACCATGTTAGTGATGTTGGATGACTGTCCCACGTTGCATTTCTCCCTTTCCCAGCATGAAGGATCAGCATGCTTATTGTGGTGTTGGTATCCATAAGAATTGCTCTGTACCTCACATTACCCTCTGCTTTATTGCTCTTCATAGTTCTGCAACCAAAGATGAGTTGGGAAAGGCTGGACCTCAGTTGCTGACCCCCAGGCAGACAGGAGACTCTTCAGAATCCTTCAGTGCCCCAGAGGATGAGACCCCAAGAGAGTACCAATCCAACGACTCTGACTCAGATGGACCCATCTTGTACACTGACGATGATGAGGAAGAGGATGATGATGATGATGGCAGTGGAGAAAGTAAGAATATTTCCAAGAAGTAGAGCAGCAGGTGGCGTACAGAGAGACACCTACCGCACAGTGCAAAATCTCATTAGCCACTAGTGGCCCAACATTTTCCTCCCCTCACCTTCTTCTCTCAACTTAGAAATATATTTATCCTAGCTAAAAAGTAAAAGCAGGCTTGGAGGATAGCATAATTCCACGAGTTCAATTCCCAGTACTGAAAAAGAAAAGTGTGCCCATCCCAAAGTTTAGTTCATGATGACAGATCTTTCCAGAAGAACATACTACAAAGGTGTGCCACACCCTTGACGATGAGTTAGACTGAAGATTTGTCTTGATACAAGCAGTCTAAGCTTTTTAAGAACAGTGGTTTTTCTCGTGAAAGACAAAGGTGCCCATCCCTCCAGGGACCTGCCCTTGAAGAAAGAGAATGGGCCGGGGTGGGTCTTCCTTAGCTTGCTGGAAGTGTTAGACATGTTCACTCATTTTATACTGTGGCTTAAAGAGAGGTGGGAGGGGAATGAGTCGAGAATGACAAACACTTGGCTGGAGTTAAAAATGCTCGCTTGTCCACTGTTGCAAAGACAGGGTGCCTTCTAGAAAGGAAGGATCCTAAAGATGAATCAAAGCCATGACTGTGTCTAATTAGATGACTGGGATGTGCTGTTAAAATGTTGTGGTTTTTATTTTTTGTTTTTAACTTAGGAGGAGCGTGACTTGGCAGAATTTCACTGTGGCATTGGATTTATAGATGATTAAAAGTTATCAGTGTATTAATGACTCAGCAGAAATTTGTTAGTTTCCTCCCCTTAGCACCCACCTGATAGCTACTGCCTGCTGGGGGCTTAAGGACGCCTGAGTGACTGAGGGTTAAAGCATGTGTGTATAGTGTAGGCTCCTTGCCAGTTGACGCC
The DNA here is from genome assembly GCA_001685075.1 of Bramus lutescens. Taxonomy (NCBI): domain Eukaryota; kingdom Metazoa; phylum Chordata; class Mammalia; order Rodentia; family Cricetidae; genus Bramus; species Bramus lutescens. Next base: position 222,740 of record LOEQ01004214.1, read on the forward strand.
TGGCTGGGGGAAAGGGGATGACAAGGATTAACTGTACAGAATAAGGAGCAAGGATAAGCTCTTGACTTGAAAAGAAAGCAAAAGCATTGTGCAATCACTGATTTCCATGATCAACCAAATCAGCAGAATAAACCTCCTCGAGCTCCGTCCAGATGATGAGGTGCTGTTTCCAAGTGTGTTCATGCTATCTTGGGTTTTTGTTTCTTTCAGAACATTTTTTAAAAAATCCTTCAGTTCTTTTTCAAAACGAATTAACTCCAACTCAAATCCCCTCCCCCCAACCCTTGAACTGATTAAGCTTCCCCTCTTGCAGGCAAGTAAAGAATTTGGCTCAGGTCCTGTTAAAGTTCACCCATGTGTAACCAAAGCCCTGCTAGGTTAAAAATTGATGTACCTGTATCTCTGCCCCTTTCCAATCCTCAGGTGCTTTGGCAAGTAAGATACGCCGAAGGGACACTCTTGCCATCAAACTTGGCAATAGACCATCCAAGAAAGAACTGGAGGATAAAAACATCCTGCAGCGAACATCTGAAGAAGAAAGGCAGGAAATAAGACAGCAGATCGGGACCAAGCTGGTCAGGTACTTGCTGGCGCGTGAGTGCAGAAGTGACTGATTCTTGTCAATGTCCCACAGTCTCCTGCCTGCCTGAGGGCTTGGTGAATTCCCTAGGTTCAGGTGCTCCTGGCCCATCCAGTCATGTAAATTTGATCTCAGATGGTGAACTACTCAAAGGATTTGCCCTTTGGTCAGTTAGCCAGTAACTTTGAGATCTCCAGAACATAGCTCAGGGGTCAACACACTTTTCCAAAAACTGATCAGTTACAAAGTCTTTGGTTTTGATCACCGGCTGGTCTCTGTTGCAGTTATCCATCTCAGCCGTTGCATAAAAGAAGATGTTAACAACATAGAAACAGATGAACGTGAAAGCGCTTCAATAAAATGCATTTACCGAAAGGGGCGGCATGGGGGAATCTGGCCCACAGTCCACAACTTGGCCAGCCTCTCTTCGAATCTGAGGACTTACTGAGATTTATGTGAAAACTATGAGGTTCCATCCTCTGGGCTGTGAGAATGGAGAAATACCAAGCCTCAGTGGCCTAGCTTTGTCCTGGTCAGATAAGCATAGCCCCCTGTCCAGCCGCTGGCCGTTAGCTTAGAATGAGTGGGTCATCGGGCATCACTCCTCACGCCCTGCTGTCCTTGTGTGCTGTAGGTCTTCTGTTTTGACCACAAGTGGCTTCAAAAGTCCCTAACCAAGATTTTGAATAGCGGTTAATTCTTGAAGGAACTGTTTTTGATGCCAGCATAAGCACTCTTGAGTGTCCCTATTTTCTGCTGGTTTCTCTCATTCTGCACACCCACCCAGCTGCATCCATGGGAGAAGGACACCAGATCAGGATGTGAAGCTGGGAGGAAGTTGTTGCCCTTGCTTAGAAGCCAGAGCCTTTCGTGATCACTGTGNAGGGCTGCTAGGGAGTGTTTGCTGTTCTCCACAGGGAATCTCCAGGGCCCTTCTCTGCTAAAAGGGAGACTTTGAGGTGCAGCAGCTGTGGCTCCTAGCTAAAGGGAAGGCTCACCTCCCTAAGAAATCCAGGAGGCCTGGGGGTGTGGTGTCCCCAGCTTTTGCAACTCCCCTAAGACTCCAAAATGAGTCCTGAGTAGTTTGCCAAGGAGCTCCTCACTGGAGTGCTTTCACCTCCGCCCTAAGCCTGAACCATTTCCTGCCTCAGGAAAGAGCAAGCAGAAGTCAGAGGAACTTCATGTCAAATTTGTCTTCTTAACATGTAAAAGCAGGGGCCTCTCTGAGGTTTAGGGAGATGAAGGGACTCTCTGAAAACTGCAGTTCCTTAGAACAGAAGCAGGTTAGGATCACTGTTCATCCATGATGGATTTCTTCTATACCATCTCCTCTACAGCACATGCATGAGGATAAGTGACAAATGTGTTTTATTATTTTATTGCTTTTGTTTATGTTTTGGTGTGAAAAATTTTAATCGTAGAAAAATAATGCATATAAAATCGTAGCAAAATAGGGAAACCTCCTTAAATGCAAAGAATATTAGTATAGTTTATCATAGTAAAGGATTTTTAAAAAGTGAGCCCCGTGCCAGGATAATTGCTCACTTGATAAATAAAGCATTTGTTGTACAAGTGTGAAGACCTGGGTTCCATCCTCAGCACCCAGGTGAAAATTGTATTAGCTTAAAAAAGCCTGAGACAAGCCAGAATTAAAGGTTTTTATAAATTATGCTAAATACGTTAGCATCTAGAGAAAACCTAAAAGCGTTTTTTAAATGAGCAAAGCTTTCCTACTTTTTTCATACTAAATGTCTAGCCATGGTTATTTGTAATGGGGGGAAAAGCTATAAATTATGGGAACAAAATACTGTTATTATTCCTAGTTATAGGCCTAGAAAATTCTGAGAAAAATAAAACAGCTCTATAGTAACTGCTGCAAGTTCAAAAAAAAATCTAAGGTTAATTAGTGAGCGTCAGCATCGTAGTAATACTGTCATCCTAGTAACACAGACTGGCACAGAGCAGAGAGCACAGCAAGTGGGAGAGATGGCAGTCACAGCATTTCCAGCAGCCTTTTTCAATAGCCAACCATTTAACAGTTGAGGCTCCAAACACACCCTGTCCAGACAACCACGATGGATGGAATGAGTTTAGAATAGAGAGAAAGTAGAGATTTTTATCAGTGAGGCACACTCACAAGACAGGCTGATCAGATGTGTCCCTTGTGTGGCGTATGGAGGAAAGTAGACACGTTCTATGGAATCGGAGCCTTGAGGGTGTTTCAGTTTTACAAAAGGAAACCAGACAAATGTCACCCCTTCTGATGTGAGCTAAAGAAAGATCCAAGCTGATCCGCTGAGATGGAATGAAAAACCCTTGGTAGCACATTTTGAAGATGTTTGAGGGTTTGTATGATAAACTCAGTAGTGAGGGAGGATTAGTCACAGTTAGAGTGTCTGGTCAAGGGTGGAGCCCAGGGGTAGAGGGATTGCTTAGCAACATAAGACCCTGGGTTTGATCCTAAGCACTGTAAATTTACAAACTAATGAATAAATGAATGAATGAGATGTGGCTTTATTTAAAACCAGAAAAAAAAAACCTAGGGTAAAAATATATCTAAAATGAAAGAGAAAATAGCCATTACTTGATGACACTTACAAAACAGTTCTTAAATTAAAGCTTTTACTACTTGGACTACAAGTACCCAGTAAAATTAAATGTTTACTTTTAACTTAAATTGCACACACTTATTAAACTAGTGAAGCACAATTAAAAATTAAACCCAAGTTTATGGGAAAATAGTATACATTGTTCTTGATAAATATTTTTGAAGCAGTTTAAATAAAACAGTTATAAAGATATTTCTTTACATAATAACTCTGATGAGTGAGGTTTCTGTCCTGCCCAATCCCGCAGTCATTCAGTCCCAAATAAACACACAGAGGCCTACATTGATTATAAACTGATCAGCCTATTATCTCAGGCTTCTTATTAACTCTTGTAACTTTTATTTGCTCATAATTCTTGTCTGTGTTAGCCATGTGGCTTGGTACCTTTTTCATCAGTGAGGCATTCTCATCTTGCTTCCTCTGTGTCTGGATGACGACTGCAGACTGACCTTTCCTCTTCCCAGAATTCTCTTGTTCTCATTGCCCCACCTCTACTTCCTGTCTGATCACCCTACCTATACTTCCTGCCTGGCTACTGGCCAATCAACATTTATTAAAAATAATACAAGTGACAGGATAAAAAACTATCCTTTAAAAAAAAACCAAGAACTCTGAATCTAATATCCTTTGTTTAGCTTTCTTCATGACTATTATCCATACAACTTGTAACCAACACTCTAAACAAAGGCAAACATCCATAATCCATATTTTGGGAATGCAGGTGTAGTTTTCCAGACTACTTCCTGCTGATTGAAAGCACTGATAATCTTCCAGGTACCTAAAGAAAAATTTTGAACTATGGTCAAGTCCTGAATGGACTATTCTGTGAGGCTTGATCATCTCAGCCAGAAGTCTTGAAACTGTTCTGAATGCAGAACTCAGAGGAAACTCAACAGAGGTCCTCTGAAATTTTGGATCATCTGGACCATCCGTTCCTATTGGAGATTTCTCAGGGGGATCTTCCTTAATCAAACCTTATTTTTCTTAATCTAGAATGAAGCCACAGCCTCTCATTTCCTGTGGAAACAAAAGCAAAACCTCTTCTCCAAAGTAACATACCTTTTGACTTAAATTTTGAAGTCAAGGCATTTTCAAAATATATAAGTTGGATTAATCCAGCAACATTTTTTTAGCATTAACCCAAGTTTATTAAACCTTACAAACCAATGATTGCCTTTTGTATTTTCCAATGCTTGTTATTTATAGAAAAAAAACTCAGCAGCATTTATAATCAAATGTCTTTTAGCAGCTTTTGCTCCTTCCTCAGTCATCAAGCAATTTAAAGACAACACAATAACATACAGTATCCAGGCTCTCTGTGTATTTTTCATCTTTACGTGGCTTTATTTTAAACTCTTATTTCTTTTATTTTTATTTAAAATTTTTTGCTTTTTGAGACAGGGTTTCTCTGTGTATCTTTGGCTGTCCTGGAATTCACTCTNAGTAACATACCTTTTGACTTAAATTTTGAAGTCAAGGCATTTTCAAAATATATAAGTTGGATTAATCCAGCAACATTTTTTTAGCATTAACCCAAGTTTATTAAACCTTACAAACCAATGATTGCCTTTTGTATTTTCCAATGCTTGTTATTTATAGAAAAAAAACTCAGCAGCATTTATAATCAAATGTCTTTTAGCAGCTTTTGCTCCTTCCTCAGTCATCAAGCAATTTAAAGACAACACAATAACATACAGTATCCAGGCTCTCTGTGTATTTTTCATCTTTACGTGGCTTTATTTTAAACTCTTATTTCTTTTATTTTTATTTAAAATTTTTTGCTTTTTGAGACAGGGTTTCTCTGTGTATCTTTGGCTGTCCTGGAATTCACTCTGTAGACCAAGCTGTCCTTGAACTCACAGAGATCTGCCTGCCTGTGCCTCCCAAGTATTGAGATTAAAGGTGTGTGCCACCACATCCAACTACTCTCTTTGTTTCTTTTTTTTATTTTAAGGACTTTATCATTTTTCTTTTCTCTCCGAAGCCTACATATATTTTAAAATACACTGTAAACCATTTAGAGGTTTTCTTCACCTGAATCTATGTTTACTGTGCATCTTTCTTTTTCTGACCACATGAATCTTTAATTTGCTAAGCAATATGGCTAAAATTAAACCCATTCCTTAGCTCTCTGAGAGCCTAGCTTCATGGAAGAGGTACTGGCTAGAGCCATGTTTATTGCCACAACTCTGTGGAGTCTTGTCCCTGACACCACCAAGATGCATGCTGTTGGCAATTCATAAACACCATTTAAGTGTTTGCTTGCAGAGCCCCTTAAAAGAGCTGCAAAGTTTCACAGCTAAAGCTGAGTTAGGAAGCCTCTCTCAAATGAGATGTGCTTGCCTCTAGTAAAGAGAGCAAACGCGAGAAATTATTGCTACCAATGTTATTCATTTTTGTCGAGAATTATTTCCCAAACTCTCTCAGGCTGTAAGTGGATTTAGCTGTCCACATTGGTGCCATTTGTTGACTGAGGTTTCTGTCCTGCCTGATCTAGCAGTCATTCAGTCCCAAATAAATACACAGAGGCCTACATTAATTATAAACTGATTGGCCTATTAGCTCAGACTTCTTATTAACTTTTATAACTTACATAACTCCATCTTGGGGAACATATGTAAAAAGGAAAGGATCTATAGTGATTCATTTAAAGGACTTTTTATAAAGATATGTATTAAGACTATTTATAGCAATGATAAATTAACTAAGAACAAGCCAAGTAAGTAGACAAAACCAGAACACTGATAAAGAAAGGTTTAAAAAAAAAAACCTAGTAGTGTGGTTCCTGTCCCTAGAACATCCGTCTTATATCCATGTCATTAGGGATTCCTTGGGTATCATGCCCAGTCTTCCACAGGAGGACCAAGAAGTGTGAGCATAGATTAGAATGGGTAGAGATGTCTCCATTCCAGTTCTAACCATACATCTGGGGTACCACCTGTATCTTTTATGAACTAGCATTCCGATGCCACCCTTAAAATATTTAATATTTTTATAAGTACGTACATGATCTATAGCTTTAAATTTTAATATAGTAGGGTTTGTTCTTAATAATACATAAATGTTAGAGTTCTTTTCACTGAACACAGCACATCTTATGCCTCTTGCTCAAGGTTTTACCCACAGTTCAAGCTTAGATAACACTGTTTAAGTCAAATGAGATAAGAGCAGATCTGGACCCCAACATTTGCTCATGTTTTAGTTTAAGCAAGTCAGTTACTACCCCTTTCTTCATCTGCAAACTGGGAGCTGGCCTTTACTTTGCTGAGTTGTTTGGAGGATTCCCCACACTTTTAGCATCTAGCACAAGGACTAGAAATTTGAAAGTAGGAGTGAAAGGTAACTGTGGTTATTCTTACAGTTTTCTGTGCTTTTAACGCCAAAGGCAAGAGCTGCTCAGTCTTCATACTATTCCTTGAGGTTAAAGAACCCCCAGGTTGATTATGCTCTTGAGGCCAGACAACCTTCAAGGTTCCATTTTAATCAACTGTAGGATTCTAGAAAATAGGAAAGGAAAAGAAAGCATTCCAGAGGAAGGATGTTCCTTCAGCAAGAGAGAGCTAGCACACTTGAGTGTGACAATCTCTAGTACACCAGGCAGTGCACACACACAGCATACAGTATAGTCATGGCACAGAATCCAGCTGCATAGGTGCTGTTGTTCCCTGAAACCTTTTGGAGACTCAGTTACTGCCTTAATTTCAAAGCAATCCCAATGAATATCTAACTTCAATGAAAATTTGAGGAGACATTTGAGGAATAACTGGTTTATGATCCTAACATTTAGAATTGGTTGTGTTTAGTAAATACATATATCTTCATCTTAACTTACACAAATGCAGCCTTCATCCTGAGGCAATCTTTCACTGCAATTAACAACAAATTGATCATGTAAACAAGACCAAGAACAAAGTTATAAGGAGTTTTTAAGAGTTCCTGCTCTCATGTAAAGTAGTTAACTACTAATCCTGGATGAGCCTGGCTTATCTCAACCGCAGGGAAGAAGGGGCCCCTGCATAGCTCAAGATAGCGTTGTATGGAATATATTCACTTGCAGTAACTGATGCAGGATTCCCTAAAAACCCTGAGCAGCACAGATTGAGCAACTCATACATTGGCATGAACTTTGCAACAGCAGCTTATTTGAGGCCGCCGTGCACTGTACATTAATTAAGTAAGCTATCAGCTAAGCTGCTGTAACATGCAAGAATACAGGAGTTCAAGCAATGTATGTTGATTTCTCTCTTACCAGGCAGTCTAGAGAAAACTGGGCCACCCAGCATGATGGAAATTTCTCCTCTTCTCCCTGTAGTCCTAAAACTCAGGCTCCTTCTGCTTTGCACATTTCTTATGACCCTGGGGAATCTTATCTGCAAGATCAAAGCTGGCAAATAATACCATGTTCGAGTGTGGCCTGTGCTAGAAGGAAAGCAGAGACCACACACTCATCTGTGTTGGGGTGGGGGGGGGCGGCTTATGCTGCTCATGTCCTGTTTCAAGAAGTCAGTCGCATCACGCACCTAGCTAGGGGAGCTATGACCGGTAGGCATGTGTCCAGCCAAAAGCCAGACACTTGTCTTACAAGGATGAGTGGAGGAGAAGTGACAGGTGGAAGTCTAAACCACGCTCAGTAGTCTACAAACAGGAAGGAGACGTTTATTTCATAGGCTTAACATTTATTTTTATTTCTCAAGATATGACAAAAGTCTAGCTTTGCTGGTTCACTTGTATCTTCCACCAAATGGATCTCATTTGTAACTCGTGGTGTTTTCATTTTGTAACCTGTAGTCTATCAATTTGTCATCCTAGGAGACTCAGCCAGAGGCCAACAACTGAAGAGTTAGAGCAAAGAAACATCTTAAAACGTGAGTATGTGATTCCATATTGCGATCCCTAAGGTGATCCATAACAAGGTGCCCTAGAGACAACCCATCCATCAGGAGGGAAACATGATTCACAGCTGACTGGGAAGGCCTGTGTATGTCATATATATTAGTAGGTGTTTACATATTTAAAAAAATAATTTCTTGGTTTTCATATTTCATTTTATAGCTTTAAGCCTAATATCCCCTAAAGTGGAGTCCTGGTTATAGCAATTATTTTTGAGAAAAATTAAATTTATCCCATGTGTTCTTTTGCCAAAATATTAAAGAAAATTCTCTAGTCTACTTTCAAATAACTGCCAAAGAACAAACCCACAAAGAAATCAATCAAACATTCCTATATTGTTATGAATAATACAGTTGGTTGCTAGGTTAAGCAAAAGTTCCAATTTAAAATTATGGTAAGAGGGATTTTTCCAGGCATTTCATTTGCCTTTGTTGTGATTGCTCCTCTTCTTTCTTGAATTCTTTGTGGTTTCTTGGAACTTAAAGAGGTCTCCATTCATTTCCCACTTGATTTTTCCTTTCCAATTTCTGGCAGCAAAGTGTGAGGAGATCCCACTAGAACCACAGTCTGTCCTGCTGTTCTCTCAGGATGGTCACCAGCTCCAGTGAGCTAAAAAGCAGCACCTAGCTGTACTTCTAGATATTAACCTAGTTCCGAAGGAGCTTTTTATTTCATGAAATACAAAAAGACAGGAACGATCAGAACTCCAGGCAGACTGTAATAGCACTAAGCCATTGGCATGAAGACATCTTTTTCAACCAAGCTGGCCGAGTAGCTAGCTGGCTGACTAGCCTGATGGATGACCCCATGCTTTAATAGGAGTTATTTTCTTTTGTAAAAGTTATTTTCTTTTTTGAAAGAAAGATTTTTGTAGCATATTTATAGGAATTTTGCCATAACTGAAGCAACCCAGCAATGAACATTTACCAGTGTAAGGAGGACCAACCACACAGTCTGTGGCATCTCTTCCCTGCCATGCTTTTTTCTGGCTATTTGTGAGTCTGAGATGACTAGAACCCACCAAAGTGGCTGCTAATATGAAGAAATGTCACTCTGAAAGACAAAAAGGTTGTAACTACAAAAGGAGGGTGCATTTTTACCTAAGCAACATCTAAACAAAGCCCCGAGGTTTCAAAAGTGTTTTCCATGATGGAGTTCCTGGGACATACTGAGTTAAAGTTTAAGCTCAAGGGTAGACTGTGAGGGCCTGCAAGTACAGAGGATATGTCTTCTTGGGTGTCTGATGAAATACTTCGAAAAGAAGGCCTTGCAAGTTCTGGATAATCCTGTCCTTTGGGACTGATGTGCCAAGCCACACTGGAGTTTAGTTATTTGAGGAACTCTTTCATGGGTCCGGAAATATATTGCCTGTTGATCTTAAGTGTTGTATTGGCTTCTGTACCCTCTGTTTTCATGGAGGTTCGGGAAAGAGCGAAGCACCAAAGTCAACTTCAGACTTGGGTCCAGCCCTGTTTTACTTCCTTCTAAGTTCATGTTGATTCTGGAAACTGAAGGTCCATTTCCAGTCTGGAGCGGCTGATAACTGGCTCCTGATCCCCTGACATGCGCCAAGGGAAGCAGGCAGAGCNGGGGGGGGGTTCTTTCCAGTGAGCAGCACAGGGCCTTACCCCACAACCACTTCATTCATCCCCCTTGCTTCTGCACTCCTCCGTACTGCCCTCTTTTTCGCTGGTATATTTCATCTCAAGTTTTTGTTCAAAAGCAGCAACAGTATCTAAATGAAGACACCAGAAAACTGTGATACAGTATGATTTTTAAGGTCAAAGACCATCTCTTGGGGGCTAGGAAGCCGATTCAAAGCATAAAGTATTCAATAGTTCTCTAATTGAAATCCACCACCCCTTTAGTCATTATGACTAAGATAACAGTAAATACCAGTAGCTATTTTGTAAGGACATGGAAAAAACTTGATGTCTTAGCATCATATCCCTTATACTCCACACTTGGTTTCTTTCCTATGTTAATAAACTGGTTTTTTTAACTACATTCATATTGTATAATGCATAAGCTATATAATATGTTTGAATACATATTATATTGTATAATATATCAACTACATTTATATTTTATGATTCAGTTTCAAACCAGTCCCTTAAAAGACAGACCATAGATAGAGGTATCTCTTCCTGCCTCTGGCTGGCCAGGAAAAGTGATCTATATGGGACAGCTTTTCCATACAGGACCTGAAAAAGGATGCATTGCTCTCGTGTGCACACAGTAAGTGCCAGGCCAGCTGTATTTTCCATTGAGAGAAAGAAAAAAAAAAAGACCCAGGTCACTGAATTCTGAATCTTTATCTTCAACAATCAACTGTTAAATTTTTAAATCTATAAAAAACTGAAGACATTTTACAGAGCACACCTAACCATGTGTCTTCCATCTATATTCTACTGTTGACGACTTTATCATAGATCGCCACCCATTGAGTTGTGTTTTCAACATATATATGACATCTAAATGATATTTTTATATTTCAAAAGGTTATAGATGTATTTTTATTTGTTAAAAATACCTTGCAATGGGCCAGTGAGATGGCACAGCAGGTTAGGACTCTGATAGCAAACCTGACAACTTGAGTTTAATCCCCAGGGCCCACATAAATGTACTCCTACAAGTTTTCCTCTGACCTCTAAAGGTGTGCTGTGGCAGTGTGCTTGTGAACACACACACACACACACACACACAAAGTAAATAAAGGTTAAAAAAAAAACAAAAATCCACCCACGTGGAAACATGTAAAGCAGCAAAAGATAAACAAAACCATAAAGAACATGTTGGGGAGTCACAGTCATTTTATGCAGAGCGAGGGCTCAACAGTGCACCCCTCCTCCGGCTGCTGGTTTTGCTCTATTTTCTCCTCTCTCAGCTCGCTCACACAATGCCAGGGTCAAACTGGCTAGGCAGGCAGGTTTCTGCAGAGCCTGCTGCCTTGAAAGCATGGGTGTTGGGTGTTGATGGAGTATTTACTCAGACACTTCCCTGTGGCTGTCTGAAGTGGCACCCTTGCTCTCTGACATAAGACACTGACTCAAAGTTCTGCCCCTTCCTTCACGAAAGCCCTTTAGTCCATCCCAATGCCCCAAACAGTTTACATCACCCAGTGTGTTAAGTCCTCTAATTCGTCAACAAGTGAAGGAGATGTATCCTAACTGAACCTCGTGGTGAACACTTCAGTACCAGCTTCAGGATTCCCCTTGTCGGTCAGAGGTGACCCCAGAGCAGCCCCCTCCATCCTTCACCCTCTTTAGAAGAATCACTTCAAACATGGGAAACACTAAAAGCCAGTTTCCTAGTGTCAGGGAAGAGTTCCCAGATGGTACAGCCCTGTTTACTTAAACTTCCTCATCGGCTCTTTCTTTCTTAAACATCGCTGACTGTCACAACATCCTTAATAGGGTGAAACTAATATTCCCTTTAAAGAAACGACATTTTACATAAGTAGTGAAAACCTTTGGGCTTTTTTATTTTGTCTTTGAAAATGCCTTTAAGAAATGAAGCCTGGGGATTAGTGGAGATGGAGAGGTGGCTTAGCAGTTGAGAGCACTCGCTGCTGTTGCAGAAGACCTGGGTTCAATTCCCATCACTCACATGGCAGTTTACAGTTGTCTGCAACTTCAATTCTAGGACATCCAATGTCCTCCTCTGACTTCTGTGGACACCGAGCACACACATGGTGTGCAAACATAAATGTAGGCAAAACACTCATAAAATGCAATGAATACATCGAATTTTTTTAAGTAGCTTAAAAAAAAAGAAGTGAAGCATGGTAGACTTATAGGAAGACGTGACTAAAATTATGCTTATTAAATTATTATTTATTTTAATATTATATCATCAAAGCTCTAGCCATGTCTAGCTCTGATTTTAATCACATTAACAAGAAGTTTGGAATTTGTGTAATATGTATAATAGACAATCCACAAGATTCATTCAGCTCACATTAAGTAACCAACCCTTTGCGTATACGTTTAAGGGTACAGAAAGACATGTTTTTGTGAAGCCATCAGTCAAGCTTACAGTTCATTCATAATAAGAAATCTGACTTATAACCAAATCCATTTGATGCAGGAACACTCTCTTGTCTGAGAGTGATTTCAGTTTGTCTGTAACAACAAAGGTCATTCTCTTACATGTAAATTGAAAGATGTATTTGAGAAGAAAACAGAAAGTTCGGGATGTCCAGAGAAGGAAACAGATGTATGGAGACTATAAGCTGGTCAGTGAGCAAATGTCTGTAGGTACTGCCCATATCCAAGACTTACTTTTTACTCTTGGGACCAGTGCTTAATGGTGAAAAGTCCATTTGAAATTCTACAATAAATGTATTTGGGAGTTAGAGGAATTGATTAGTCAGTAAAGTGCTTGCCACATGAGTGTGAGGGCTTAAGTTCTATCCCCAGCACCCACTTTAAAAACTGGATGTGTTAGATGGGGCGGTGGTGGCGCATACCTTTAATCCCAGGACTTGGGGAGGCAGAGTAAGGCAGATCTCTGTGAGTTTGAGGTCAGCCTGGTCTACAAGACAGGATCCAAAGCTACAGAGAAACCCTGTCTTTAAAAACAAAAACAACAACAAAAAACAACAACAAACAAAAGTGTGCTGAGGTACAATTACCACCTCAATGCTGGTAAGGCAGAGATAAATGGATTACTGGGGTTCTCCAGCCAGAAATCACAGCCTAATCAGTAAACCTCGGGTCCCAGTGAAAAACACTGTCTTAAAATCCAAGGTAGGTAGAATCAGATGATGACATTGAAGGTCCTCTGTTGTATACTACACACATGGGGTTGGGGGGGGAGAGAAAGAAGGGGAGAGAGAGAGAGATTAAAAAATAAAACTTTTGTTGGGTGGTGGTGGTACACGCCTTTAATCCCAGTACTTGGGAGGCAGAGACAGGTGGATCTCTGTGAGTTCAAGGCCAGCCAGGGCTACAAGAGCTAGTTCCAAGACAGGCACCAAAGCTACAGAGAAACCCTGTCTCGAAAAAAAAAATCAAAAATAAAGTAAAATGAAACAAAACCTTTCATAGAAGAGAATTTTTCTGAAAGTAGTCTTTCTTCACTAGACTCTTTAGAATGTAAGTATTGTACGTATTTTGCTAAGAAGTAAAATCAGTGCCTTACTTAATACAGATGAGAGACAGGAAACAACACCCAGGAGCTTTCCAAATACCATCCCATGAACCCTGAAGGCTGCCTATTTCTTTAAAAATTCTGAACTCTTTTTTTCAATCCCATCTGTTGGACTGCATGAAATTGGACTACTTGATGAAACACTAGAGAAAAAGACGACTTTTGGAAAGTTAAAGTCACAAGAAAATAAATCATTTCTACCCGCAGTACAACTTGACCCCGTTCAGAACGGTGGTTTGAAAGCCAAGGCCCAAGGAATGCTTACATTTTGCTTCTATGGAAACACAGGAAGATAGATCAAATATTTTGGTTGGGTTTGAATGGAAGTCAGCAGCTCAGACGTGCATGGGATGGTTCTAATTTGTTCTTTTAATGTGCCTTGGAGTTTTCACATGAAGATCGATCAGATCCAGAAGTAGATTTTTTAATCTGAATTCTGGTAGATAATGTTTCTAAGACCATGAGGTGGTCAGCTATAGTATGGGCATGGAACAAAGAATCAGGAAGCAACAAGGTTTCAAATCAGTGAAGACAGTCAACTAGTTGCCTATGGGAGAACAATATCATTGCATGTATGCATAGATATTCCATGCATATGACCACTCTTTCTGCAGAATCCTTTGATAGATTTCTAGCGTGATGGCTTGTATAATCAGCATATGCCAGAGCTGGGTAGTCGTTCCTGGTAGACTTTTCTGATTGTACGATCATCTCTAGTAACTATACATATGCCTCCCCTAATCAACAGAAAAGAATGAAGAAGAGGAGCAAGAAGCAAAAATGGAACTCAAGCGGAGGCTCAGCCGGAAGGTGATGACATTTTAACTTCTAATGAGCATGCGTGTTCTGGGATACAGTTTATCTTCATTAGCTACAAACCCACTCTTAACATGTGACTGGGATGTTTAGGAATGAGTGCTTCTACTAGGCCACCATGTGATGCCAGGCATTAAAATCAGCAATGCACACAAATCAATTATCTTCTATTTACATGCTTTGTTCATTTTGAAAAGTTAACAGCTTGTACATTGTAGTTAATGATTATGAAAATAGGTATTTTAAGTAAAAAAAGTTTAAATATAAAAATGAACAAAAAAGATGTCATACACAAATCTTCCATTTAGAGAGCCAACATTACCATTTTAATATATTTGTGTGCCTTTAATTAGGTTTAAAAATGCTCACACTCTCCATTTTATCTTGGAAATACTAAATAAGTATTTTGTGGCTGTTAATGATTTGTCTCTACTCTGTAGCAGGCCTGGGTGACTAATTTATTGAGTGAATTTGACCACAGTGTTGCCACAATTGACAAATGGCTTATCCCTGAAACTCAGGCAATTGTTTCTACTTATTTACAAGAATACAAACCTGATCCCAGGACCACGACTTTTTTTTTCTGTGCTAAAAATAATAGCCTTTGAAAATATTAAGGACAATCAGAATTTATATTTCACCATAAATCCTTGTAGTGGTTTCTCAGATATACCTTCCATACCTCAAAGAGAGCAAGGTGACTAAAATGTGACCCCATAGCCGAGTGTGTGGCCTGACTCACATTGTTGAGGGCTGGCTGTGGAGCTCACAACAAAGCATTCCGAGATAGGTCTGGGTTTCTTTCAAGTGTAGGATTATTCCAGTCTGTCTTGGTGCTTCTGAAAGGATCAAGAGAGTAAAGCAAGGACACCCCAGGGCTAGCCAGATTAAGTAGACCGATAAATTTGAATGGGACAGAGGACTTGAGAAGGAATCCCCAAGAACAGATGTGTCAGGAAAATTGCAAGGAGTGTCCTCCATGAAGCCTTCTTCATCTGCCAGTCACCTGTCCTGGCTGTGGATGGCCAGCGTGGGACCTGTGCCCGTCTCTCCAGGAAGACCATGCTGTAGCTACACCCTTCTCTGAGCCATTTCTGCAGAGAACACTGCATTTCTACATATGCCAGACTCTCTTGGATCAGAGACTCATTTCAATTTTTCTAGGAGTTTCATAGCTTTTGTCTTAGTCCATCGGCCATAACCGTCCTCGAGCTGTATTACTGGTGGCCTTTCATCACTGTGTGTTCCTATGACAGAGATGACAGGCAAGCCTTAATCTTAGTGCCAGGCATGCTATAGGGAGCCACACAATCCAGACGGCTGCCAAAGGCTGACCTAGCTAGCAGTGATGATTTTCTGGTCTGGAAATGAGGGCACGCTTGCTTTCTAGGTCTCGTTACAAATTCCCAAGATGCCATTGCTTTTCTTTTAATACCTGAAAGTGACCTTAACTTTGAAGCGTTCCAGCCAGAAACCTTGCCACCTAGAGGCTGTAAACGTGTAACTGAGCTCTGCCTTTCCCTCCTACCATCCTGTAGCTCAGCCTAAGACCTACTGTGGCAGAGCTACAAGCCCGAAGGATCCTGCGGTTTAATGAGTATGTAGAAGTCACGGATTCTCCGGACTACGACCGTCGTGCCGACAAGCCCTGGGCCAGGTTGACACCTGCAGACAAGGCAAGTATCTCAGTGACCTTTTGTGCTTCCAAAACCTATGTGCTCAGCCTCTGCTCAGCCATCCTAGGCCCTTTCTCCCTCTGGAAGTTTGAATACAAGTTGTCGTGTAAAGCAATAGCAATACAGTTCTTTCTACTGGGTCTCAGAGAAAGCTGGTCTTAAATTGCTATGTAACATGTCCTTGGTCAAGTGTGGTGGTGGAGGGTTTCCTCATTGTGATAGGAGGCTTTCCTCATTGTTATAACAGTCTCGGTTGTCAGCTCAACTGGATTGCAAAATACCTAGGAGATCATAAAGCATGCATGCAGATGTGTTTTGTCAGGCATTGCCTAGAGGCAGCTAGACTGAGAAGTCTCTGGTCTAAAAACGAATTCATCCCTTAACAGATGCATAGTATTACTGGGCACTGGTGAAGTGTAGTAGGTAGGTCCTGGTTGGCAGCACGGATATGACAGGAATATTGGGAGTTACTTCCGGTGGTGGCGTTGTCTACTTCACTGCTGTCAGGCTGCTGTACTGGGAGCTTCTTTTCTCCACTGCACCATCCCCTGATGGGCCGACATCTCTGAAACTGTGAGCTAAAATAATCCTCCCTTAAATTGTTTCCAAGAAAGATTCCATAGCCCGAGATTAATATCAACCGTTTGTTTTTAAGTTTTTCACATTACCAGTTTACCAGTATCCCTAACAATGTTCATTTTTACTCTCAGCAAAACCTGGCATTGAATAAATACATACCATACCTGTAACTGAGTATTTAATGATACTGTGTAGTGACGATTCTTAAATAAATAATGCATTTTGTCAAGCATATATTGTGTGCGAAGCACACATTGGAGATGTTTATAAAGAAACTACTAGCAAGGATAAGGCCCTGAGTTCAAGTCCCAGCAGGGCTGAAAAGAAGTGTGGAAGGGCACAGCTAAGAAAGGCATCCCAGGAACATTTTAGAAAAAAAGTGATAGAAGAATAGTGTGGAAGAAACCACTGAAAGATGTGAAAAGAGAAGACACATTGGCCCAGGAGGAGAGCATTAGAGGGATGACCATGAGTGTTTAGTACCCAGAGAGAGAAGCATTTCAGAGGACTGACTGCTGGAAGACACTAAGGATAAACACAGTCACCAGGGTCTCAGCTGTAAAGGGAGGAGGTTCTATGAGTTAATCATAAGCCAGAATGAGTGAATTAGGAAGGAAAGAAGGGCATCAAAATGGGAGTTTGTCTTTTTAATTTGGGAAAGAATTTTTTTAATTATTTATGTCATTTGTTGGTTTGCTTGTATGTATGAGGGTGTTTTTGTACCCTGGAACTGGAGTTACAGACAGTTGTAAGCTGCCACGTGGGTGCTGGGAATTAAACCCGGGTCCTCTGGAAAAGCAGATCATGCTCTTAACAGCTGATCTCTCTAGCCCAAGGGGTCAGGGGTGGAAATTTTAACAGTTTTTTACTTGAAGGAAGGAGCCAAAAAAGGAGGGGAAAGGTGAAGGCTACATGAGGAAAAGTTCGAACGCAACACGATCGTTAGAGCAACAAGCTGACATTCAGTAGAAAGCAAGAGGAGGCCTTTGAAGCGGGGATGATGCATACAGGCAGGGAGCCGGCCCTGAGGGAGGAGTCTGAGGACAGATACCTCCCTGTGCAAGCACACTGTCAAATGTGCACAGGAACTTAGATTCCACGTCTGTGAACTGCTGGGCTTTTGCTCATCTACTCCTGGCTTGTCAGATTCCTGCTGATTCATAGGGGTTCTCCGTAGATTCGGGTTTCTATATGTTGAAAATAAACGCATGCCTGCTTCCATTTGGGGATATGCCAACTCTGCTTATGGGACTTGTTGATGAAAGAGAAACGCCTTAATACAGCTGAGTTTAGTCAAACTCTTTCCTTCTGTGTTATGATTTCATTTTTGTCTTTTGAATTCTCCCTGGGCCAGAAGGAAGGCTCGGCAGGTAAAGCACTTGCCTTGACAGTCTCCTGACCTGAGCTCCATCGCTAGGACCTCCAGTGAAAGGAGAGAAGCACCTTCCACGTGTATTTGGACATTCAGGGCCCTGAACTCACACATGCAGTAAATAAAAATATTTTGAAAGTCTTCCCCTCATGTATGAGCTGCATCATTACATGTGTAAAACGAACCACATTTTTGTTATAAAAACTTTGTTATAAAGTTCTATCTTAAGAAATGACTCTTTTCTCTAACGCTTCTTTTATTTAATGTTACTTTGAACTATGTGAGTGAAATGAATTACTTCAGACTATCTTATGACTGTGGATTCAGATTGCAAACCAGGTGGACAGTTGACTTACAGGTTCAGTTCCTCAGGCTACGTTCCCACCCACCCTACACTGATTCCAGCTCCAAGTTCTCTTTGTTGTCTTCTGGGGTTCAGGCAGCATAGCTTTGTGTTAGGATATTCCATTTGGTCTCGCCCATCTTCCATGTCCCTCCTGCTTTTGAAAACGACTGCTTAGATTCACCAGATTTAATGCAAGTGTCCTCAAGTCAAAACACTTTCACTGTTTACTTTCCTTTTCTGGGTTACCTCGCTTTGTTTGTCTGCTTCCCCAGAAGTTTCTACTCTCTTACCAGCCATTCCATACATTTGAAATAGTTTTTAATGCTTTGTTTATCATCTACACTGTTTTTCAGTGGAAGGGTTAATCAAGGCATCTAACGTATCCTATAGCAAGAAATAGATTTATTGCAGTTACTCTCCTTGCAGCTGTGGGCTTTCCTGACTCTTCCCCATTCAGCAACTTCTAGATGACACTGCTGCAGCCACGGTCCCCATGCAGTAAGTTACCCTAAGCTTAGTGATGAAGAACAGAGACTTTCATTATATCTTGTGGATTTCATAGCTTGGGATATAGTCAAGCATCAAGAACAATTCTGCTTTCCACGGTTGACTAAGGTCCTTAGTGTCACCTACTTGGTGACTAGGCTGCTCTGAGAGGTCCAGGATGGATTCTCCAACATGTCTTGTGTTTTGGTTTCTATGGCTCAGAGGTAGAGCTCAGCTGGGCTGCCCACAGAACTACTTACACATTGTCTCTTTGGCGTGAGTCAACAGATCTCTTCCCTGAGCTGGCTTCCCTCACAGCCGGCTCTGTCCCCAGAGAGTCCAGTCAAAGCTACTTGGCTTTTTCTAATCATCCTTAGAAGACTGTTGTAGGATATTTGTGCAGTGTCTCAAGATGTATTTGCTGTGGTTGGTGTAATGAAAAGCTGAACGGCCAATTGCTAGGCAGGAGGTTTAGGCGTGACTTCTGAGTCGAGAAAGGGAGAGGAGGAGGAATCTAGTCCCGTGAGAGACGCCAGCAGCAGGGAGAGAAAACAGGAGGTGCAGGATGGGAGAGAGGTAATACCACATGGCAGAACGTAGATTAAAATAAATGGGTTAATTTAAGTTATAAGAGCTAGTTAGGAGCAATTAATTTCATAATGAATAAGAAGTCTCAGCGTCATTATTTGTGACCTGGTGGCCCAAAGGAAAGTCTGACTACAGAAGTCACTTAAGATGTACATCTGCTTCATTCTGTTGGCTCCATCCAGCAAATCATAAGGCCAGCTCAGACCAAGGGGAACGGGGTAGATAGCTCTACCTCTTGTTAGGAGAGTAGTGAGGTCATATTGCGTAGACTGAAGGTGGATTGTAGCCATCTTAGAAAAGTAGGATTTGCCACATCCATTGCCAGCCACCTGATTATTCAAATGCCAACCTTTATACAGGCCAGATAAACAGTAAAATCCTCAACTGTGCAGGAGTGACAGTTGACGTGACTAACCATCCTTATATGCAAACTCAATCTTCATCCCCTAAGAGCCATTCCTTGCCTTTGTCCTGTTTGTGGGAGGCAGAGCTCATCTATCTCCAGCTACAATGGGCAGAGATTTTTTTTAAAGAACATTTTGAACTGAGACAAAGAAAGGCTTTTGTCTTCAGATTGTTAAAAGTAAGGGAGTTGGGCCTGCTCAGGTTTTCTTCTACAAGCCTGGTTTCTGTTCTGGAGTACTCAAAGGACATAGGAGTCTCACATCTCCCTTGAACATGGCATCTAACCCCAGGGCAGAGCCAGAGTCCCTCCTGACTTACAGGGGTGGCCCGTTTCTCCCAAGGAAATCTCACGCATTTATCCTGAGACGTGTTAAGATCTAAAGGACATTCATAGGGCTGGGTTTTTATGGTGTCTGTGTTCCCCAGGAGAAAACTGTTTTCTTTAAGTAATAATTTGTTTTAGACCAAAAAAAGTATACTTTTAAAAATTAGAAAATAGAAAAATGCAAATATTAAACATGCTCTTTACGTGTAGTGTGTTTTATACATCTGTTTTTGTGTAGTATATGTTGCACATCAAGTGGTGTGTGCTTGTTGTCAAATAGCTGAATATCTAGACTCACAACAGGAGACATTAACTGGAATTTAGATCAATGCATGGCATTTTTAGAAATGTCTGAAAGTACCGTTTTCTCCATAACACTGAGAAAAATTAAGTGCTCTCACACCATTGTTACAGTGTGGATATACAAGGACTAGGTAGATGATTCCGTAGGTAGAGTGCTGCCCAGCAAGCCTAAAAACCACAGCCTGGATCCTCGAACCCCGTGTGAGAAAGCTGAGTGTGCGGTACACACCCATAACCCCAGCACCAAGGGGCAGAAGTAGCTGGCTCCTTGGGATGCCAAGCAGACAGTCTAGCCGAAACCGTGTCAGGTTCACTGAGACACACTGTTCTAAGAAATATGTGGAGGGTGATTGAGGAAACCTCCTGATGTCAACACTGGGTTTCCATGAATGTTCAATGAGTATATGTGGGTGGGTATGTATACATAGAAACACACACAAAATATGTATAAGGAAATATGGCCCATATACTAAAAACATTTTAGTTAAGGATGAAAATAGCATACTAACTGCATTATAGCAAAACCTATTGATTTTTATTACTTTTGCCTTAAAATGTTTCATAACACCTATTAGTCAGATTTTAAATAATGTGTTTGACTCATTAAGTTAAGTAGTATAAAATTCATTAAGTGTGATTTAACTATTGTGTTAAGAATTAGCTTATGAGGGGGCAGGAAAGATAACTCAGCAGTTATGAGCATCGGCTGTTCTTTAAGAGGACCAGGGTTCAATTCCCAGCACCCACATGGTGGCTCACACCTGTCTTTAACTCTAGTTCCAGAGGATCTGACACCCTTACATGGACATAAATGCAGACAAAACACCAATGATCAAAAAATTAAAACAAAGTAAAAATAGAAGAGATTTTTTAAAAATTAGGTTATGAGGCCAGCAAGATGGCTCAGTAGGTAAAATGTTTGTCCCCAAGCCTGAAAACCTGAGTGTGGTCTTTGGGACACACGTACTGGGAAATGGTTTTCCTCTAACTTCATCCATACCGTGGCACGTGTAACCCCCTACACAGGCATGCATGCATACACAAAAGCAAATAAATGTAGCTTTAAATTGGTTTCATTTTTTAATTTTTAATCTCTATACTCCACTTAAAAAACCTAGCGAAAGTCAAAATGACTAAAAGTTTGTATTACTTTTTTAAAGAAAATGAAATTCAAATATTATTTAGACTCCGAAAGTAATTTCAGTCTATGATTCCACAGCTGGATGGAAATTTAAAATACTGATGAAAGTTTCAGCTTAGAAAATTCTACCGAGCTGCTGAAGAGGTTTGGTTTGACAAGGGCGCCATTGTGTAAGCTATGAAGGGCCTTGTCTCTAAGGGCTAGGGAGGGCATGGCGCTGGGTGGGGGAACTGCACGTTGCTGGGAGGTTCTGGCAAGGTGCTCAAAGATATCCTGAGAGGAGGCATAAATATATGTTTTGAGAAAAAATTTAAACAAGATTTCTAGTGAATCAGAATACGGGCTGTTTTCTGATGGTACACAAATCTGCCTAGGTACAAGGGCTAGGGAGACGAAAAGCCTTTCCAGGAATGCGCTGTCTAGCCAGCTCCTCGGGAAAAATGTGATCCCAGTTCCCTGTAGAATGTCATCCATTGACTCATGGAGTGCACACTTCCCTTCCCATGACATGGAGCTTAATGAGTCAGCCAGCAATCCCCCCTTTGATACCAGCGTTTTAGCACAGAAATAAACAAAAGATATTGACTGGAAACTAATTCTTCTCTTGCAACCCATGCTGTCATGTTGGATATGGCCACAAGAGCCATGTTTTCAACCAATTGCCTGGTGTTTCTTGCCAAGAGGTGCCCCTGAACTGCCCAAGGCTGTTCAGATGGGGAAATGTACGTGGCTACTCACCACCAGTCAGACTTAAGCTTAGTTTTCGTCGTTTTTGTGTCTTGTGTTTAATTCCCATGATACCAGCCACCACTGTACATA
>LOEQ01004215.1:2799-28702 GCA_001685075.1 Bramus lutescens
TAAGGGCTGGGAGAGGCTTGCCCGGAGAGAGACTCCAATGCTGTAAAAAGGTCCCTGAATAAACCGCTGACAAGAAGAGCTCCAGTGTCGCGTCTTTTCCTTGCTGGACGAGGGTGGGCCGCTACAGATATATATTCAAGAAAAGATGCCATAGGACAAAACTAGGTATAGGGAGAAGCAAAGTTGTTTGAAAGTAAAGTTTTGATAATAGTTGTCCCTAGATTTTATCTTCCTTCTGCCCCACATCTGGTGGCTCCTGATATGATATCTAAATTTTTCTTTTAACAACATGCTTGGATTTAGAGAAGAATAGCCATTGTCCAACTCCAAAGCCAGCTGTGAGTTTTAATTAATGGCAACTATGTATGACAGTAAGATCTTACTCTTCAGAGGATATGGATATCATAAGTCAGATTTCTCTTTGCTTGATGATTCTTTCTGGATAGCTATCTTTTCTTCTTAAATGGATGTCCAAGGTCTCTTGACTTTTCAAAGATGTGCATATTCCTGCAAAGACAAAAACAGAACCCTGCCCCAATCATTATGAGGATTCCTTACAACCTGTAGGATTGTCACCTCTGTGAATGAGCTGTCATTTCTCTTTATCAAAAGGTTTTTCCTTGTCAAAAAGAATCTTTAGTAATTTTGGTGGTATCCATAGTTTATCTTCTCCTGTGGAGACAAGAGCAAAGCCCCTTCTCCAATGTAACACATTTCCTGGTTTCCTTCCATTCTGAGGTCAGCATATCCTTGAAATATACCAGGTGATTTAATTCAGAAGGTTTTTCTATTATCCAATGTCTCTCTGCTGCCATTGTTCCTTCTTAATTAGCATTGAATTATTCAAGGTTAATAAAGCATTATGCAATCTATTTTTGGGGTAGTTTTCATCCCTTTCTGCTTATTTCACATATCTTCTATAGTTCAGTTTGATCTTTTTATAACTGCCTGATCTGTAGGATTGGGTGGTATACCTGTTAATATGCTTTATATTATAACAAGCAAAAAGCTGTTTTATTTTCTTAGCAACACATGCTGTACTATTGTCTGTATTTATTTGTGCAGGTATACCCATGATGGTCATAATTTCTAGTAAATGTGTGATTTACCAAATCAGCCTTTTCTGAACTCAAAGTAGTTGCCCATTGAAAACCTGAATAGGTGTCAATGGTGTGGTGTATGTATTTTAATTTTTCAAATTCTACAAAGTGGAACACATCCATCTGCCATATCTCATTCCTTTGAGTACCCTTTGGATTACTTCCTGCAGGTAGTGTTGTTTGCTTATATAAGGAACAAATTGGACATCTTCTTATAATCTCCTTAGCTCATTGCCATTTAATAGAGAAGTCCTTTCTTAAACCTTTGCTGTTGACATTTTTTTTAATGAAATTCTGAGGCTTCAGCACATTTCCAATCAATAATTGATCCATTTCTTTTTTCCCTTGCTAGACAACCTGGAAGACCCATATGGGATCAGATGTGTGTTATATATATGGGACAAAGCCTATTCCTGATTATATCTTGTACCTGAATAAGCAATTAAGTCAATTCTGTATTATCTGCTATAAATTCAATGATTTAAATATCCAAAACAACTCTTTCTGCATATTCCAAATCTGTAACTATATTGAGAGGTTCTTTAAAATCTCTTAGCACCATGAGAATAGCATATAATTCTGCCTTTTGGACAGAATTATAAGGGCTTTGTTCTACCTTACTTAATTCTTCTGATTTGTAACCTGCCTTTTTTTTTCTTTATTTGCATCAATATAGAATGTAGGGGCTCCAGTTATTGGTGCATCCAGAACAATTTGGGGAAGAATCCAAGTAGTTCTCTTTATAAGGTTCATTCTATCACTTTTGGGATAGTTGTTATTAATCTCTCCCCCCCAAAAAAAATTAGTACATGGTCTTTGTCAGGGTTCATTGTCTTCCCATAATTTTTTAATTTCATCACTAGTAAAATATTGTATAATTTCTGCTGGATCTATTCCTCCTAACTGATGAAGTCTCAATTTTCCTTTTATAATTAATTCAAAGAACTTTTCCACATAAGATTTTAATTTTTTACTAAGTTTATGTGGTAAAAAGACCCATTCTAAGATCATCTTTCCTCTGTATTAAATTCCTGTAGGGGAATATTTGGAGGGTGATATGACCAGAATGCAGTTAGAATTTGGATCCTCATAATCCACATGTGCCTCCTGTAACTTCTGTTTATCGACGGTCAGTTCTTTCTCAGCCTCAGCTGTTGATTCCCTGGGACTGTTTAACTAAGTCCTTGTCACCATCTAAGGTTTTGTTTAAATGAGTTATTTGATCAGTTGTTATCCCAGAAATGGGCCATAGATTGATTAGCCCCTAACTATCTTTGAAAGTCATTAAGAGTCTGCAATCGCTCTGTCCTAATTTTTACTTTTTGTGTTTTAATTTTCTATAAACCTGTTTTATAAGTTAGATAATTGATAGCAACTCCTCTTTGTTTTTTTCAGGAGCAGTTTGTAATCCCCAACTAGGCAAAACTTTCTTTACTTCAAACATTCTTTCTAAAGTATCTACATTTGAATCAGATAGCAAGATGTCGTCCGTGTAATGGTAAAGTATAGATAGATTTAGGAACTTGCTTACGTATTAATTTCCAATGGTTGACTTACAAAATATTGGTACAGGGTCGGAATATTTAACGTTCCCTGTAGGAGGATCTTCCATTGATATCTTTTATTAGATTGAGAATTATAACAAGTAGGCATTGTGAAGGCAAATTTTTCTCTGTCTTTTTCTTGTAAAGGTAAAATGAAGAAACAATCTTTTAAATCAATAACTGTAAGAGGCCATCCTTTAGGCAATATAGAAGGCAGAGGAATTCCAGATCATAGAGGGCCCATTGGCTGAATGACCTTACTAACAGCTCTCAGATCTGTCACCAGTCTCCATTTTCCAGATTTCTTTTTAACAAGAAATACAAGAGCATTCCAAGGGTTGGCGATTCTTCAATATGCTGAGCATCTAGTTGCTCCTGTACCAGCTGTTCTTAAGCCTGTAGTTTCTCTATTGTTAAAGACCATTGTTTAACCCATATAGGTTCATCAGTTAACCATTATAGCATCCTGTTTCCATAAAGAGCAGAAAACTATTAGTGTAGTGAGAAAATACAGTTCATAATAGAAGTAGTTGTCAGCGGCAGGACAGCGTACACAATGTAGTCTGCATGTTCGCGTTGAGAACCACAGCTGCAGGGAAGTTGTGTGTGCAGCACCTGTGTGTGCTACCGGTGATATTTGGATACTTTGTGTTTGGTTTTGAAGTCAGGCTCGTTGTTGTGTATTCTGACACCGTTTACTGTTGCCACTGTCCTGTTACCACACCCACAGTTGAAGGACCTGGGCTCCATGACTTGGTTTTGCTGACATACTCTTCCTTTCTTTGTCCTGCTGTCGCTGGAGGTTACCACATTCCTATTTGAGGGTACCTTATGCTAGAATCTTTTTACTAAAGAATCAATCTTAGAGAGGAAATGTAATCTGGAAGGTACCCTTTCTAGTTCATTTGGTTGCACATGGCTATAGTTTCAATACTCTGAGGACCCCTCTGAGTTCCTGGGCTACCTAATAAGACGTGGTCTTGATAAAAAAAAAAACAAAAAAACAAAAAAACCAGCATTGTCATCACCAATAGCAACATCAGCAGCAGCAGTAAAGCCAAACAAATAACCCCCCAAATCCAATCTGCAGACAAAAAAATTGAGAGATTGAAAGATCAGGGAGTTAATTTTCTTGCCCTTTAAAAGGTCCACTCTAGAGATTCTCGTCAGCTGCATTGTGACTGGCAGGGTTCTCCTTTCTGAACTTGTAGTTTCTGTACTTGGTGCACAGAACGACTCACGGGTGAAGAAAGTAGAGGAACAGATCCCTGGGCTGTTCCCTAGCAGTAGCCGTCTGGGCTGTCACCAACAGCATTTCCAGAGTCAGACCGACGCATGCTTTACCCGAGTCTGAAGGTCCTGGGCTCAGAGAAAATATTAATAGAAGATATAAAAATTTATTTTTAAGGTCTTTGAGGCATCACGTTCAGATTCACCTATATGTTAAGTGTTAAAGATTTAAGGTAGTATTGTTTTTTTGTTTTGTTTTTGAGACAGGGTCTACCCAGTCTAGCCTACAACCTCGGTTGTGGTCCAGGATGGTCTCGGATGACAGGTGTGACCATGTGCCGTAAGCCCTGGTTTACTATTTGTCTTACACTTTAAGGAATTGAGCGTTGAGTAAACATCCGAGTGCCTGAGAACTAGGAAGACCTCCCCTGTGGTGTATGATGTGTTTACGTGCTCCAGTCGTTTACTCACTAGTTTCTAGGTGATAATTATTTTATTAAAAAGAAGTACTCAGTCAGGCAGGATTAAAGCACATGCCTTTAACCCCACCCTTGGGAGGCAGAGGCAAGTGGTTCTCTGAGTTCGAGGTCAGCCTGGTCTATGGAGTAAGCGCTACACAGAGAAACCCTGTCTTGGGTGGGGTGACCCCCAAAACTAAAAAGAAGTATTCACTTGACCACAGCAGTTGGCTAACAAAGTAGTTGTTTTCACAGGATTGAGAGACTCAAACAGAATAACTTGAATAAAGTTGTAGGTATTTAAATACAGACTCAAAGAAAATAGAATTGAACTTATTTAATGAATACAGATCCCATAAAAGAGAACTAAGAAATGGGATGATTTGAATAGAGTTGAATTTATTCAATGAGTAAAGCTTATAGTTGTCTGTTTTTGGGAAAAAAAATTCTGTGACATACTAGAAAACTAGTATTGAACTTTTGAAATTCTCTGAATAAATTTAAAACAGAGCTTTTAGTCAAGGTTGGAGAATTTGCCAGCTAAATTCCAAATAACTTACAGTCAGTATATCTTTAACCATGGTAACAGACATAATTGTGAAGTGATTTTGTAAACTACCAATTGACGGCCTGAAATTAGGCCAGTGTGCCAGCTTTGAAAAGAGCTGGAAAGAGACCAGACCACTGTTGTTGAGCTGTTACAGTCCTGGAAAAAAAAAATAACATTTATAAATGGTATTTAACAGGGTAACTTAGATGCTAAATTGCTTTCTGGAATCGCCCATGGTGTTTATTCAAATAAAAGGATTCACTACTGAGGATCGAATCCAGGGAATAAAACACTCATAGCAGATACCGCACGTTTCCTGTACGTGGAACGCAGGTTTTATCTTGCCAGTGAAGAATCTTGCTTTATTTTCTTGTTTTTGTCATTGTTCTCCTGAATCATAGATAAAGGTAGAATTAAGGTAAAGACCTCAGATAAATGTTAGGCATGGTGGCGCACACCTTTAGTTCCATCACTCCAGACACAGAGGCACGCAGATCTCTGAGCTTGAGGCCAGCCTGGTCTATAGAGCTGAGCTCCAGAACAGCCAGGGTTCCACAGAGAAACCATTTCTCAGAGAAGAGAGGGGGAGGGGAGGGGAAGAGAAGAGGGAGGAGAGAAACAGGTAAATGAATACAAAAAAATGTTGTGTTTACAAAATGGAATGTCATGCAGCCAGAAGGAAAAATGAAGTCATAACCTTTGCAGGAAAATTAATGTGACTGGAAATCATTATGATAAGTGAAATCAGACCAATACCTCAGTTTCTCTTATAATCAGAACCTTGATTTTAAAATCTATGTGTGTATGTATTCATATATTTGTGTATAGGTTATGAAGCTGTTAATAGAAAGGGGATCTTGAGAGTAGAGGACGAGATCTCAGGAAACTTGGACTAGAGAGGGAAATTGAGAACATGTAACAAGAAAACATGGCTTGGGACGAACTGGAGAAGAAAGGGAAGTAGCTAGAGGGGTAGAATGTGGGAACAAATAAGAAGAACGTAACGGCACATATGCTTAAACATACCATGATGAAATTATTTTTATGCTAACCCCCAAAATCAAAAGGTAAAATGATGGCATATGAATGGGAAAGTGTAAGTTTAGAAACTTCTAGAATTCAAAAAAGCCAGATTTTGTCTTATTTTTTTCAGTTTTCAAAATAACAGGTAGCTGGCTGTAATTTTAATTAGTATATTTTTTGTCTGCATTGACCTTTTTATATTATTTATTGTTATTTACAGCTAGAAAAGAAAGTGAGAAATCACCAAGGAGCCTCTTTACTCTTATGTAGCCATACTTTAATATTTAGTTTTGTCAGTAGGCTTTAATTTTAGTAATTTATTGGGAAGATACAGTTTTACATTAGTAATACCCTGCAGGATGTGTGTTAATGTATATAAAAATGTCATTTATGACAGGTGTGTATGCTTGGAGGCATCAGATGTAAACATATGTTATTCCTTGTGCTAAGCACTGCACTGAAGTCATGCAGGTCTACTTCTAGTGTTCGCTGTTCATTGTTCTGTCGTCCCTTTAATCTCCTAATGTATCTCAAATCTGTCCTGGACACTTCAGTATTCCTTCAGACTTACAATAGTTGTTTCTTTTCGGCCCTGCTCCCAGATGGTTATTACAGAAACTTGACCTTGTCTCTTCCCTGCTTAACACTCTTGGGAGGTGTCCTTACATACAGTGGAAAATCCAGGTTTCTTCACAAAAGCTTTCAGGATTTTTTCTGATGTAATTCTACAAAGATTCATGTATATATGTATGTATGTTTGTCTTTTATTAACTCGTACACAATGACTTTCTTGGTCTGTTGAAATAGGAAGACATTGTTTACCACAGTAGAGTTTGTGAAGTTGACTGCCTGTAAATACTGCAGCATCACCTTCATCATTGATACTCTAGACAGTCCTGTAAATACTGCAGCATCACCATCATTGGGTGCTCTAGACAGAGTCCTGTAAATACTGCAGCATCACTGTCGTCATTGGGTGCTCCAGACAAAGGGAATCATTCTGCTATTTTCACCATTTTACAATACTTGAGGGAGCACTAACCTCCTTTCTCTTGGGCTTACTCTTGAGAGTGGTATAAAACTTTTTAACACTACCAGGAAGTCTCAAAACAAGATGAACAGTTAAGTCCTAGACAAAATGTATTACCTTCAAGTTACTTACCAGCAAAGATCAGTGTCTGCTGATCAGGAGCAATTCCTTCTTTATTCTGACCTTAGCCTGTTGTGGATTCCCCTCTGTATGCTGTGAATATGTTTTATTGCCATTAGTTAATAAAGAAGCTGTTTGCAGCCAATGGGTTAACAGAGTAGAGCTAGGCCGGAAAACTAAACTGAATACTGGGAGAAAGTAGGCGGGGTCAGGGAGAAGTCATGTAGCCCCACCAGAGACAGACACCTACCTGGTAAGCCACAGCCACGTGGCAATACACAGATTAGTAGAAATGGGTTAATGTTAAGATATAAGAGTTAGCCAGAAATATACTTAAGCTGTTGGCCAAACAGTATTGAATGTAATATAGTTGTGTGTGTGATTATTTCTATTCTGGGTTGCCAGGAGCGAACAAGCAGCCTCCACCAATATCACCCTTTACATTTTCTTAGTATCCCAAGTTTCCACCCGGTGTGATTGATTGCCCTTCCCAAAGGGCTCCCGTGAAACTGCCCATCTGGTGGGTAAGTGGCTGTAGCCTTCAACGTCTTGCGTCTTAGTGACATCTCTCAGTATAACTAATTGAAGTTTGACTGTGTGGTTTGTCGTTGGTGTTTGAACCGGCCACTTGGCTTTTTATTTTTTTAAATAACTAATTCAGCCTGGTATTTAAAATGCACAATCTGTGTTCTCTGAATGGATGTCTTTCATAGTCCCTGGGGACTAGGTGTCCACTCCTAGAGTGCCCTTAGAGAAGGGTATATGCATTCTTTTCATGGCAGTAGAGTGCTTTTAGCCTCATGAGTCCTGTTCTTTTGTAAGGAAGACTTTACAAAGAAGTCTAGTTGTTACTGTAACGGAGTTTGTGACCCCTGGGAAAAGACCATAGATCCAGTCCAATTAAAGATGTATTTATTAGCTAGATGAACAGTCTCTGTGCCAAATTTGAGGTTGCCTTGAAGGAGGGGTATGGGGAAGACTTTTAAAGGGGAAAACCACATGAAGACCTTCAATATCTATGCAAGCAAGTAACAACGGTTCTGTTTTGTCAAGTCAAGTGGACAAGGCAGCTAAAAACAATCCATGGGCATCCGCGTAAGCAAGTTAGAGAGCGGTTAGTCATATCCTAACAAGATGGGTGGGGTCACTGAGTCAGGGTTACTGGGCACAGATCTTCCCGGAGCTGGAGTCAGCTGGTGGATACCAAGGCTCATGCCCAGCATCAAATAGAGCTTCCTTAATGTACCAGTTACCAAGAATGTGTGCAAAACACAGTGTTGACTTGTCTTAATGAGTGTGAATTCTTGATCTTCAAGATCATGATCTTAATTAATGCTGGTTCATCCTGTTGGCCTCGCCCTCCTTACTGGTTGCTGTGTCCTGCCATAAGGAACTAGTTTGAGTTGACCTCTGAGTGTCTTTTGTTTGACCCTGGTAGTATTAGACTATATTTCTTGATGAGACTATTTGAAATGGAAAATACTACTTGCATATAAATTCAGAGAGATCTTAATTTTGGTTGCCTTTTCCATTCTAAGGATAGAAACTTGATGTGCGTAGTATGGATGAAGCTGAGTGCATCTTTCTCCGTTTACAGTGTCACTACAGTATCTCCTGTGGTATGGCGACATTTGGTTTATATCACAGTACTTATCACAACAGTATAATTCATCTCTCCTGCTAAGACGCTAAGTATTGAACATAATACTTCAAACTGTTGTAGCATTTCCCAAAGTGCGTTCTGTCTGAACTTAGGAAGCGTCATATTAAAAGGAATTTGAGAGCAGTACTTTGGGAGCAACAGAAGAACCATATGAGGACAGGTAGTTCCCGAGCGTAGGGTTGAACAGCGCAGGCGTTGTTACTGTGCCGCGCTGCCGATCGTCTAAGGCAGATAGGGAAGGTGGCGCTCACTTTATTTTGACTTACGTTTTTCCCACCTGATTACAATTGACGAAGATTAGTTCTTCAGTCATGGTTTTCTCTAGGTAAATGGCTCGGTCTAAACGGAGCGGGTACTGCACGTGAGTATGCACCTCCTCTGCTCCGTTTGTCTAACCCCACAGTAGCATAGGCTTAGTTCTGCAGACCGGCCTGTCGTAATCCTTAGTGGAAATCGCAGAGACCAGTGACAAGGTGCTCCGTACTGCGCAGACGCCCGCTGGGACGGCGTCAGAGGAAGCTCCTGCAGCGGTTTCCCTGAGCCTGGGCAGTATTTTCATTTTATCCAGTGTAAGTAATTAGAAGGAAGCTGAACAATTTTTGGTTAAGTCAGATGTGTTTCTTGGCCTGGTCTTTTTTTTTTTAATTGCTGATGAATGAGTAGCAATAATATGTTAGATTTTTTTTTAAATACAAGGCTATTTAAATAACCAAGACATGTTAATCGCTTTGGCATTTAAAACATGAAATAGCTTTTCTTCCTACTGCTAGCAAGCTTAAAATACATGTACAAGGAAGGTGCTTTAGTTTTCATAGTTACATGATTTAGTCCAGGTCTTGTTTTGGATTAAGTCAGTATATCCTGGGATTAATAGTTAAAGCATACAAATAGGCATTTATACTTGCTTATCTTACAGATTAAGTCATTGGGATGACATAATATCTAACGACAATTGAGCTTTTGTGTGTTTGTTATTGTTAACTATGTATTAATTTCAAGTTTTGAGAACTAAGTTGAATTTTCCAAAGGGTTGTATAGATTACTGTCTTCACCAGGCTTCGAGAGTTTCCCTCTTGGCAAGGAGGTTCCTAGAGGATCAGTAGAGGAAGAAGTATCAGGAAATGAGCAGTTAATGCTACCTTTCCATCTACTGTTAGTGATCAGAGCCAAAGCCAAAGAAGAGTGAGGGGTTTTGTGTGCATGTAAGGCTGTCAGAATTACTGCTGAGGGTTCAGCTCTAAAGTTCACCTATCTGGATTTGAATTTCTGTGCCTCATCATTTGCTACTTACTCTTGAGTAGTCTGTTTTTGTAGCTGTTTGTTATCTACTTCATGGTGTTGTAAAGGTTGGGTGAGTGTGCTCACTGTGTACCGGGATCAGCTGCTGACTCTCCGTTCTTACCAACATTAACTGTTTTAGCTAGCACAGAATTAGAAACCAGAGTCCCTGGTACCCAACAGCCAGGATACTTAGTGGAGAGTTAGATACCTTGGGTGCCTCAGAAATCAAGCTGTGTTTAAATAACTTTTACTTAATGTCAACCCTTTAACCCACAGTTTTTGTACAAATTATTTCTCAAGTAAAACCACTAATACAATGTTATCATGTGATTTCTGAGTAGAAAGATTACTGGAGAGAACTCTAAAAAGGGTTTCTTCAGAAAGTTCTAATACAATAATGAGAAAACATGGAGTTCAGAGTAGTAGATTGGAATCAGAGTTTTTAGTGATGGGGAAGGGTCTTCAGCCAGGGATCTGAAGTTCTCTATTGGTGCTTAGTTCCCTTGCTTTAAAAAGTACATAAAATATACAAAACAAACTATTTAAAAATGAATATGGGCTTTCTGATTTAGTTTCTTTCTATAAGTAAGCTATTATCTTAAACTGGACACATAACACTAGGTTCTGGTTTTTTTTTTAATTTCTTTCGTTTCTAAGTACGGGGATTCTTTTCCTTAAATATATTGGAGACAGAAGGAGCCATATTGTGTTGTCAGCACAGTCTGTTGTTCAGTTCTTAAACCATACTACGTCAGATAGCTGAGAGATGTACGTTTTACTTAAGCAGTTACAGTTAACATTTAGATTGTCTCTGACAGTGTGAGCCAGGTTGATAAAATAATTTGTGCACAAACCTTTGTATAATTACATGTTTTCTTTCCTCTTGGGTAGATTACTAAAAGTAAAATTTCTGGTTCATAATTGTAATCTTTTTCAGAGTTACTGCAAGGTCTTACTGTGTAACCCTGGCTAGCATGAAATTTACTTTGTCGATCAGGCTGGCCTTGAACTCAGATCTACCTATTTCTGCTTCCCAAGTTCTGAGATAAATGTATGAACCACTATGATAGGCTTCTCTACGTCCTTAACAACATTTGCTGTTTGTATTTTTTTTTATTATAGCCATTCTCAATATCAGAAAAATGGTATCCTTGTCACTTTGATTTGTGTAGGTATTTCTTTTGATGGATTACTTTGAATTTGATGGACTACTTTAGAAGTGCTGGATGAAACTTTAAACTGGTATGACTTGGAGTAGGTTTCTAAAGATTTTGTGAGCTAAAATCTTAACTGTGATTCTTTTCACTAAAATAAAAAGGGATGTGCTTGGGGGGTAGTCAGGGAGGGGGCGGAGAGCTTGTAAATTTTCTTTGTGGTATGTCACTGTGAAAAAATCTGCTAGATATTGATTGACAGAAAATATAAGAGGTTTCCATGTTTCCTTAAATCCTAATACTATATATGATTGGGTGATAGATGGTATAATAAAGTGAATATTTAATTTACAGCCTGAATCAGTAAAACTTCAGGTCTTCTGTGCATGTGTTTTTTGTTGTTCTTTTATTTTACTAAATTGATGAATTCCTGTTGAAGGAACGTACAGCGTTAGTAGAACTCTTTAAAGTCAGTTAGTCTTGGGCAGCAAGTCGTGCCCGGTGCTCCCTGTTTCATAAGATACTATGAGTGCACACAGTCATGTTAGCAGACACTCTCTCTCTCCAGCCTATGTAACATAACTTTCAGGATGGCAGGTAGTCTTTTATATGCAAAAGTAAAAGAACTGAACATGAACTTGTAATTATGAATACAAAATAGTAAATTATTCTTAAGAATCTGATTTAAAAAAATCTCAGCATTTAAAGTAAATATATTTCAAATAGATGGTGTAGTTGCTTAATTCTTTATCTAAACAAGTAGTTTGAAATGTTTTCTGCTATAAATTACTATTGTTATTAGCTTCAAAGGTAGCACCTCCTAGGAAAGTAGCATTTTGTAAAAGCCAACACGAAAGAACAAAGTCCTCAACATGTTGCAACATGGATGAAGCTCAAGACAGCACACTAAGACCTATGCTGTAATTTCATATCCAATATTAATTGCAAATGAGAGGCAAGTATGCAAATCTATAGACAAGAGTCAACTAGCGGTCTGTGCCGGAAGTAGGAGTGAGCAGTAACTACAAGAGAGGTTTGAGAGTCTTTATGGTAATGAAGATGTTCTGAGTTAAAACTTGGAGATGGTTGTGCAGCTGTACAAACCTAGGACATGTTGAGTGTACACTTTAAATTATAAATAGATATGTTCTATGGCGTCTGTCTTGACCCGCTTTTTAATTTCTACAAAATAGCTGTGTATACTGTGAAGAAGCTTATTGAACTCAGTTCTAGAAGGCACAACACCAGGACCCTCTCCTGTCTAGTACGGATGCTGGCTACCCACGTCATAGTCGCCTGATGGGAGGACAGAGAGAAGGAGGGGATGCAGGACAAGGAGCCGGAGAGTCAGGAGCCAGCTTTACTCTTTGTAATCATCTGCTCTCCTGGGGACAGTCCATCACCCAGTGAGAAGTTTGGTCAGTCCCTGTGGAAGGCCTTGTCCTTACTTCTCTGAGACCTTCTGCCAGGCCCTGCCTCTCAAAGGTTTCAGTACTGGGTTGCCAGAGTAGTGGCAGATCTCCATGCCAGCACATGGATTTGAGGTTCACATTCAGACCACAACATATGTCATATTTCATTTAAACAGCTTCATAAGAAGTTACCATACTT
This sequence comes from Bramus lutescens, assembly GCA_001685075.1. Lineage (NCBI taxonomy): Eukaryota > Metazoa > Chordata > Mammalia > Rodentia > Cricetidae > Bramus > Bramus lutescens. The sequence goes on from LOEQ01004215.1 coordinate 15,564, forward strand.
TGCTGGGTGGTGGTGCTACACACTTTTAATCCCAGCATTCTGGAGGCAGAGGCAGGCAGATCTCTGTGAGTTTGAGGCCAGCCTGGTCTACAGAGCTAGTTCCAGGACAGGCCCCAAAGCTACAGAGAAACCTTGTCTCAAAAACCAAAAAAAAGTAGTTATATTTCGAATAAATTTCTTGAAATAAAATAACATGAGAAGTGTGCTTAACTGAAATCTCTAAATCCAAACGGCTATGTGTTCTGCATATTCTAGGGAAACAAAAGTAAACGGTTTTCCAAGATGTTTTGACTCTTAGTAGGCTTCCCCTCTGTACCCACAACACTGCTTCTGGCACCAACCTCCCTGCCTTTGCTCTACATAAATGGACATCATCACTAATTTTCATACTGATGTAGTAACTTAGGTATTTATAGGATCTGCTTTCCAAATGACTTGAAGTAATTAAATATTATATATTGCAAATGATAGTTTGCCACAGTTCAGAAAATAAATGTTACCATAGAGAAACTGGCTGTGCTATGTATTTGTTATTAGTATGTCCTTTAAATTACATATATGGAAGTTGTTACAAATTAGACTTGAAAATTTTTGCATATAGGAAACTGAAAACTTGAGTTTTTACTGCAGTTCTGTCGAGCCATGTGTAAAATCATGTCCAGTTGCAGAAATTGTGTATGAATAGACTCCATCAAAATAACATTTCTTGACTTTTTGGATCTGTGTTAAAATCGTGTGTCCTTATTCCATTACAAATGTAAAGGAGATAATGGCAGGTAGTGGGCAGATACGCTGAATGGAGTCCAGATTCTGGCAAGTGCCCAGTCTTCCTCACAGGCAGGGTCCTAATCTTTCGCTGGTTTGGTTTATTTTTTGAGACAGGATTTCTCTGTGTATCACTGGCTGTCTGGAACCCACTCTGTGGCCCAGGCTGGCCTCAAACTCACAGAGATCCGCCTGCCTCTGCCTCCTGAGTGCTGGGATTAATGGCGTGCGCCACCACCACCCAGCTCAGTGTCCCAGTCTTTAAAGGGAGAGCATTGATGAGGTGTGTTTGGGGTGGGAACAATTCTTGCACACTCTCTGAGATCTTTAATATACTTATGAAGTTTTTACTGGGACGTAACCAAAGATAAAAGGTAATTACATGATTATTGTATCAATTATCATCCTATAATATAAAAACTTTAATATTCATTACTTTTTGTATGAACAATTAGAATTTTTGTCTCATAGAGAGATAGATCCTATTTGTACTCGGAATTGTGATAACTTAAAAGTCGAACAGGAAAGAAGGCAAAACAAACAAATCCAAGGTCCCTTTGGAGTTGGATGCTGTCTTGTATTTGAGTCTGCTTCTGTCATTTGCTGTCTCAAGTCTGAGTTATTGAGCGAGTCTGTTCTGTTTTCTTTAGATGAGGTAAAGCATCTGCTTTGAGTGTTGCTAGGATTAGTGTCACGGTCTAAGTGGTTGTCCCAGTGTGGTCGTTCACCTTGGTTATGTCTAGCCTCCTGTAGAGTGTCAGCGTGTCCAGCTGCAGAGATTTCGTGTAACTGGCCTCCCTCAGAATAACATTGCCTGAACTGTTGGATCACTATTGAAATAAAATTAAGTGTTTTGATCCCATTATCCCAGCGTAGTGCTTGGGTAGATGTGCGCGATTCTAGATGGTGGTGCTTCCTGACTACTTAGCTGTGCGCCACACTGCGAAAGAGCATTTGCTGTCCTCGTGCTGACTTCTAGTCTGGAAAGGAAGGTTCCCAGAAAGCTAGCTAGACAGTAGTGCAAGCAGAGGCCTCTGTTGCTCTGGTGCCTGCTTCCAGAGTGACCCTGCAACCACAGTTGCCACGTTCCCACTTCTCTCTTACCTGACCACGTTGTGGAAAGGGCATTGGATGTGTCCTTTTGTGGCTCATTCTGTACTTGGACCGCTACCAAGAAGTAGCACATAAATGCTTAATAACTAGTAGCAGCAGCTACTGTTTACTAACGCAACTCCAGTTCTGTGTAAGTTTTAACAAATTTGATCCTCATTTCGTATTACTGTGTATAAGTGCAGGTGTGCATATACTCGGGGGACAACTTTTGCGAGTGGATGCTTGCCTTCCACGGTCAGTTCCAGGGATGCAGCTCACATTGGTGGTCTCGCACGGTCATCTCACCAGCCCAGCAGTGATTTTTAATTAAACATTGTTGTTTCTGCTGAGCAGCAGGGATACTTTCTGGGAATGCGTCCTTTGTTAATATCAGTGTACCTGGGTGAAACAGATACGGTGTAGATCAGCAGTCATTCAGTGTGGCCTCTCAGTGTAGCCAGGATGGTGAACACCAGTTGTGCGAGGCTCTCCAGGGAACCTGTGCACAGGTACGCACACCGCACACGTATTAGGAAGATAGTCACACACTTGGGACTTAGCAGGCATTAAGTACTGTCTGTTCGTAACTGTAGGTGCTGTTCTTTTACATGGCTGGTAGCGCAGTAAGTTTGTATGGATCTGGGTCAGTGTCGCCACAAACAGGAGAGGTGGGTTGTTTCTCTGTGGTGGCTCCAAGGTCATAGGTGATTAGGGATTTTTCAGTGCCGTTTCGATCTTATGGATCGTGTATGACATATGTGGTCTAATATACAGTACTTTGTTGACCAGATGTCAGCACTGCATGGCTGTTTCATTGAATCTGTTAGAAGTATTGTTCCTTACTGATAGGTTATTTGGGTTAATGTTTAACTGTGTACACAGCTTAGAGAATTTTCACTAATGTTTATGATTTTTTTTTCTTATACTAGCTGGGATAATAAAATTCATGGGTTTTTGAGATTTTCCACAATATTTGGTGATAAGATAAAGATGAAGTAAAGTTTGTATTTGGTCTTTTACTGTAGTTCACTTATTTAGAGCGAAAGAAAGTCATCTTTAGCTTTTAAGGCCAAACTTTATTTTTAAGTAATGTATACCTTTTGAATGCTATTTTAAATAATTTAATAATTTAAACAATTTTTAGTAATTTCTACTCTGATAATTAAAATTATATTTATCAAAAATATAAATGATTAGCAATTGAGTAGTGTTAATTTGGTTTTAAAAACATCACTACAAGAATTAATATGGTAGGTTCGTTAGAAGTTGTTGTATTTTGACCCTCTGTTTGATGATACTTTTGAACTACTCTTACTATTAATAGATTACTAAGTCTTTCCTGTTCTCACTAGTAGGGTCTTCACAAATCATGATCCAAGATTAGTTTAAGTATAAAAGTAGAAATTAAATTATCTTTGCTCAGATGACTTCTTAGAGAAAGTTTTTAATCTGACAGTATCTTAATTAGTCCCACTGAGAGCATGCTTCATATACCAGCAAGCTAAAAGTAAACAGTCCGTGTAAATTATGCAGGATGGTGTGGGTTTCCATTTACAGCAATGCTCTCTCTTTAAAGTTGGGCCAGGAAAACACAGTGCTGTGCTGTGCTCCTGTCCACAACACGTGTGGACTGCCACCCCTACAGTCTAGACTCTAGAAGGAAAGGTCAGCTCCAGTCAGCCCAGATGCGCTCTTCCAGCACTGCATACAAATGCTTCTTCTGAGCTCGGAATGCCTTTCCCTGGCCTTTGTGAAGAAGAGACAGCCTGCTTGGCTCAGCTGGAGTTAGATGTCTGGTCTTGGGTCTTTGTGAGGGAAGGGAATAGGTAGGATCAAGTAACAGGGACCTGGTGTGTGGGAGTCACTTTCAGAATAATGCTTGGTGGCATTTACTAAAGTGGGAAAGAGCCTGGTACAGACTCAACTAGGTGCGTGCCTTTAAGCTTAAGGTTGAATAGCGTTAGATATTACATATTAGAGTTAGTGTGGTACTTAAAATGACACAGTGTAACTTCTCATCATGGCTACTTTTGTCTCTCATGTGGTAACCATTGTCAACAGAGGCTGGAAGGTTCTCTTTGGCTTCCTCAGCACATGGTGGCTCTCTCAGTAGCATTTGTACAGCATTTGTTGCTGCTGTCTTTACTGCTTGCTCCTTTTACTCTCAGTACTGATCTGAAATGTATCTAAAACCACTCTGCTTAGTCTCAGTGTGACACTTGGTTCTTGAGAATATTAACTGTAGTAGGAGGTCGCTTGTTTGTTCCTGGCCATTCAGACCCGAAATAATCTCACAGAAACTCTATCATTTGAATCACTGCTTGGCCAATAGCTTAAGCATATTTTTAGCTAGCTCTTATATCCTGAACTAACTCATCTCCATTAACCTGTGTATCACCACGTAGCTGTGGCTTACTGGCAAGATTCTGTCTCTTGGCTTGGCTATATGGCTTCTCACTGACTCCACCTTCTTTCTCCCAGTATTCAGTTTAGTTTTCTGCCTTGCTATAGGTCAAAGCAATTTCTTTATTCATTAACCAGTAAAAGCAACACATAGACAGAAGGACTTCCCACACCAAGTAACTATTGTTTTTCTCTTGGTTTTCCTAAATGTCTTATCATAATAATTAAAGTAATACATGTCAATTTCTGCTGGGTGTAGTAGTGAATTCCTTTAATCCCAGCAATGGGGAGGCAGAGGCAGGTGAATCTCTATGAGTTCAAGACTAGCCTGGTCTACATAGTAAGTTCTAGGCTATCCAAGGAGACTGTCTCAAAAAAACAAATAGAACAAAACCAAGCAAGGAAAAACTTAAAAAACCAAAACCTTACAATGGCCCTGTTAAGGCCCTGACCTTTTCCAAACAAATTTAGGATATTTTATTTTTTTAAAAAAGTTCCTATTTTAATGTAATATACCAAAATGCTCTCATTTTACTAAATGACCTTTAAAAACGCCGCGTGTGTGTGTGTGTGTGTGTGTGTGTGTGTGTTTTACTGGGAATTGAGCCCAAGGCCTTGTGCATACCAAGCAAGTACTCTACTACTGAGCTGTGTCTCCAAGGCCTCTAACACTATAGTTATTTATTCAGTGATTCTGAAGATAGATTTCTGTGCAGATAGAAGCATTTTCGGGCACTTGGGACATCAGTACCCTGTGTTCAGTCCGTCCCCCTTCAGCCTTTTTCCACTCTGTGTACAGAGACTGCTTTGACCTAGTCAGGGCTTCAGCTCTCTCACCCTGCCATACCCTCCATTCCCTCCTGACCGTGGCTTCTGTGCTAGATCAGCCGACAGCCCTCACGCCAGGGTCTCCTCACATCTCACAAACAGCCCCTGCCTGCCTCCTGCCACGTGTCTGGGTTTCCACTGGATCTGGCACCCAGGTTTTAGTGCCCAGGATCCTATTTCGTCCAATTTGCTGTAGCAGTAAATTGTCCAGAAGAAGTAGGAAGGCCAGGGGAGAGGAATCAATCAAGAGTAAACATGGTCTATATCTTAAGTGTATAAGGTATTTGATGCTTAGTTAATGCCCAGGCTCCACTGTGAAATTTACACACACCCTGCCATCAGATCTGCTTACCTGGATTCTAAGACTCCTCATTCCACTCCAGTCTTCTCGTTGGGTATCAGTTTTCCGTTATGCTTGGTTCTTGGTTTAAGTTATTTAGTTTCTCTAGGTGATCAAGTAGGCAGCATAACACATGAACACATTGTTTTTGCTACTGAGTTCCAGACTTTTTATTATCAACTCTTGAACTCAGGTTATGATTTCTAATTGTCTATTCAAACCTTTTTTTTTTTTACTGTGTGCCATGATTAAGGGCACTGTTGTAGCCCAGTACTTAAGCCACACATCCCCTTCCTTGTCCTTATGCCTGTTAAGTTCTGTTTTACTCACAAATGCTGTGGTCACGTTATCCCTTGCTGTTAGTGTTTATTTGGTTTTGTTTGAATTATGACTGTGAATATTTTTTCTTTAGTAGTTACTTCATAGAGCCAAATTCTCCAGTATTCATTTTCTTCGTCATAGTAAATATTCTTCACAGCTTTTTCAGAACTTGGGTGAGTGTTTCACCATACTGTTAACCTCTGTTCTTCCTAAACTGTAAACACGGCTATGGCTGTTTATGTGGCCTGTAGCATATGCTATTCTTAGGGTTAGTGCTGGGAAGGGTGTGGTTGTGGATGATGGTGGGAAGATTTATGCTGTTAATTTAAAACGAATGGAATCTTCAGTAGTCAATGAAGTGTTATTGTCTGTTGGTTAGAATTTGTCCTCCCTTGCTTTTATTTGTGTGAGTGTACACATGCATGTAGCATGTTCGTGTGTGTGTGTGTGTGTGTGTGTGTGTGTATGTGTGTGTCTCAGAGGACAACTTTCAGGAGTTGCTTTTCTCCTTTCATTGTAGTAACTGGGAATTAAACTCACATTGTTGGACTTGCTTGACCAAGTGCCTTTCTTTACCTGTTGAACTACATTGCTGGCCAGAGAAAAAGGTCATGTTCTCCACCCCAGAAGATTTCAAGATCTTTTAAAAAGTTTTATTTGCATTCTAGTTAACCAAATTTATTTTTCTGTAGTAATACCCTTTATTATGATACAACCCTGGTGATGATTGTTTATAAAAACAAACAATAGTTAAATCATAGATGTTTAGAGGATGTAAAATTACTATTTATTTTATCACTTATAATTCTTTCTACAATTAGAGTATATTTGAATACTTATCTGCTTTCACTGCTTTCAATATACTACTAGGATTAGAGGGGATGTTTAAAACTTATAATTGACTTGTTTATTTATGGGGAAACATGCAGTACCACGTGTGTGTAGGTCAGAGAGCAGTTTGTGGGAGTCAGTTCTCTCCAGCATGTGGGTTTCAGGGTTGGAACGCATGTCCCCAAGCTAAGCCCAGGGGAATGTTTCTAGTAATTGCGTTGAAAATTTATGATTCTGCCCTTTATGTTTGTTTTTTTTTTAATTTTAAAGAAAGATTGAATCAAAAGATTTGGAGATTTGGTTAAAAAAACATGGAAATTACTAGTCACTCACAGGTTAGGAACTACAAGGGTGTGGTTTCCCTGGACCATGCCTGGTCTGTCATCATCACCATTCAGTGACTCATGCTCCATGGTTCCACTTCCTCACCTAAGTGTCCTCTAGTTCAGGTATTGCCAGATTCGTCTGAGAGTCAGTAGTTACAAACAAAACATTGTGAAAATTGTTGATGATTTTCAGAGCTTGGGAACCTTTTCTTTGGAGCTCAACATTTCTTAAAAGCCAGAATAAGTAGATCCTGTTAGTCCTGGGTGGAGATTTGTCTAGAGGCACCGAGTATCTGTTAGCTGTTTCCTCCGTGTGCTTCCCAAATATGAATGGAAGTACTTGGAAAAAATTGAAAATGTCTACCAGAACAACATAATTCGGGGCGTTACAGCTTTCTTTCACTGATTTCTTTAGTTGGTGTTTTAGTGTTTTATTCTGACACACACTGCTTTGTGTTGTGACTTTATGTTGTATTAACTCCATGATTTTCTTACATTAAACTGACAGATGGATCATTATGGCACAACAAGCTGCATCTTAGGGACCCAGGAAATGGACTGAGGCCATGAAAGCTTGGCAGTAGGCCATCGCAACTGCCCACTCAAGACGTTCTTGGATTTTTTTACTTGTCTTTGGAATATTCTTGTCATGGATTTAGCTGATACATATTTGCAAACAAATGAAAACACATAATTCTCTAATATTTGTCAAGGGGATCAAACTGAGAAGGGATTTGAGGTCTCTCTGTTATCTTTTTGTATAACAGTTGATATTTATGAGAATTAAAAAGTTGCTTTTCAAAATTTCTTAAACGAGATTCAGAAAAATAAAAGCATAGTAGTGTTAGGGAAGAAAGATAGTGTTTGTTTAATATATATGTTCATTAAAGAAATTAGGCAATTGAAAGTTGTAAATCTGGGTTTCCTTCCACTTAAGTACATTTATGAACTTTTATTCTTTTATCTGGGTGCACAATATTTATACAGTAGACAGCTCACTTTTGCAAACTCAATGCTGTCTGTTCTTTTGGATTCCCAGCTACTTATCTTCTGAATGTGGTGACCTAAGGAGTAACTCAACCCCTAAAAGTAGCTTTTCAGGTGGTGCCTGTTAACATTTCTTCACTTAATCGCTTTGCCTTTATTGGTGTCATTGTCCTGTAGGAGACAGAGCCGATCTTGCACCTAAATAGAAGCAGCCTTCCTACCTGTTGGTCTCTCCTTTTTCTCTCTGCCCCCTCTGTCTTCAGATTTCTTCCGTGATTTGTTTCTATTGTGTGTAGAAAGATAGAAAACTTGAGAATCACAGCAGAAGGGAATTGATTCGTGAAACATGTTTCCTTTCTTAGATGACTTACTTGTTCGTATTTGACCTGGGTTTGAGACTTACTCTTGTAAGTCAGTTCTTACTTATGGCTTGTGGGCAAAAATACAGTGTCAGTGTAAAGCGCAAGGAACGGCGCCAGCCGTCCCATAGGTGGTAGGATGGTCTGCTGCGGATACACAGGGAGCAACTGCGGCATTGCGGTTCACTGCAGACTTCAGGGCAGGACGTCGCAACAGCATTCACTTCAGTCGTAATCTTTTGTTATTATGGATTCTTTATCTCAGTTTTTTTTATTTCTGTATTGTTTTAAGGATATGGCTGTACCCGTGTTTCTCTTGTTTTGTTTTTGTTGATATTCACCACTGAATAGCTCAACATTTGTTCATAAAAGAGGAAAGGGAAAATAAACTAGATGAGAGCACACTAGAGATGGAGAACACCAAAGGGGAGTTTTGTATCTTCTGGATTCAGTCTTCTTGAAGTTGATAGCTATGTCCACTTCTATGAGTGGTGTTGTTCACAGGCTTGGGATTTGAGACTCGTAGGATGCGAATAGAGAATTATCTTTGCTGACACTTTAGGAAGTATTGAAAGAGAGGAGGTTGCTAGACCTGTTGTTGAAGGCATGAAATCAGCTGAAGGAGGAAGTTGTAGAGGGCAGAATGCTTGCATGGGCCTAGGAGCAAAAAGACTGATAGTAGATCAGCTCTGCTTAAATATTTATATATAAAAGCCCAGCCCAGCATGCTGCATTCAGGAGTCTCTAGAACAATGGCAGAAGGGTTGAAAAGTTGCTGACTGTATTAGACAAGACAAAACTATTGATTATAAGAGTGAATTCGGATTGCGGAAGCTTTTTGTAGTTGGACTTTTTGTCTGGACTGCTGGCTCCCCCCCATAATGACGCAAAGACTTATTATTAATATGTCTCATGGCATCTCTGCTTCTTCTTCCCAGTGTTCTCTCTGCCCCCAAAGTCCTGCCTAGCTATTGGCCATTCTGCTTTTTATTAAACCAGTCCGAGTGGCACATCTTCACAGTATACAAAAAAATTATCCCACAACATTTCCCCCTTTTTTGTCTAAATAAAAAGGCAAGGTTTTAACTCCAACATAATAAAATTATATACAATAAGAACAATTATCAGGTATTGTCTAAATAGAAAGGAAAGGTTGTTGTCTTAAGTTATGCTAAGTAGTGAATACATTTGCATAGGCATTGACTTTATTTTCTCTCATTTTAGGGTTGTGGAAAAGTTATTTCTGTGTCTGTGTGCTTGAATCACCTTGAAATAAAACAGTGTTTTCTAAAGAAACCTTAGGCATCTTTTGCATATGAAAACAAAATTTAGAAAATAATCATTTAAACATATTACTATGTAACTCTAAAGTAGTTTGGGTTATTGTTTCAACAAAATATTTGATGTATTGGAATGATTACACTACTTTATTTTATGTGAATGGGTGTTTTGCCTGCATGTATGACTGTCTTAGGGTTGCTGTTGGTGTGAAGAGACACCATGACCATGACACTCTTATAAAAATGTTTAATTGAGGTGGCAGCTTACAGTTTCAGAGGTTTAGTCCTTTATCATCATGGCAAGGAGCTTGGCAGCTGGGAGTATGGTGGTCTGAAGGCAGACATGGTGCTACAGAATTCTACATCTTGTTCCAAAGGAACTGTCTCACTTGGCGTGGTTTGAGCATATATGAGACCTCAGAGCGCGTCTCTGCAGTGACACACTTCCTCCAGCAAGACCACACCTACTTCAAAACAAGTCCACAGCTCCTAATGCCACTCTAGAAGGCTTGCTGTGAATTTGAAGCCAGTTAGGCTACAGAGTGAGACCCTGTCTCAGAAGGAAACCACTTAGTGATCTGCATGTTTATGAATGTGTCCTTTGGGAGGTGTTTTCCTTACCTGTACTAGTAATGTGGTCATTTCCTTTATTCAAACTGAAAGATTCCTTAGGCCAGGGTTTTTCAATTTCAGTGTTATCTTACATGGATATTTGAACCTCACACCCATATTTCTTATCCAGTAATTCTTCTGGGAACTTGAAAGTTTCCATTCCCAAAGATAATGTTGGTACTGGCCACACTGTGAGCAGCGTGCTGAGAAGCACTGTGGAGCAGGGTTGGTCTCTGATGTCTGGCAGAGCCAGTCTGTGTGTTCAGTGAGCACCATGTGATTTGGAAGAGCCGGTGCCTCAATGCCCACTTAACACAGTGCTGTCTTTCTTAATAGATCGGAGCCTACGATCAACAAATATGGGAGAAATCTGTTGAACAGAGAGAAATCAAGGTAACAACTTTGCTTTATTTTGTTTTTTCCTGAAACAATTCTATACATTGTCAGTCACTTTGCCATCCCATTTATTTTTACTATGTTAGTTAATATTTATTTTATTGCACGTTTAAGAGAGAAACCTATGATTTCATAGTCTTACCTTTTAATTTTTTTTTTACTCTTCGCATCTTCCATTCTCTTTAAATTTGATTTCTCAAGCGTGTTCTCTTGCCAGCATCCTCCTTTTACTTGTCACCTTACACTTCTAGTCGGCTTTCTTCCCCTTGATGCTGTCATTGCTCTGTACAGTTTATTAAACTGGTAAGTCTTTCAGGATGTTTACCGCCTGAGTGGCACTGTGCAAACGAGGCTTCGCCTAATAGAAACCTGCTTTGGTGGTGCTACTAACAGAGTGACGTGGGTGCAGAAAGAGTAGTTGAATTTTATAAGGGCTTCAGGAAGTAGAATATTAATTCAATGCTTTCATGGCAGGTGTTTTCCTCCTGGACGTGTGACTTCTCTTACTCTGATCGAACATTCTCATGGACTGTCTTGCTAGCATGACAAAAGTTTTAAAACTAAATTTGTTGTTTCTCAACACTCTTTGATGATAAAATTTATATATCTTTCATTTGCTAAGATACTAATCAGTTTGTTCTTGCACGTGCTAAATTTAATTTGGGCCTAGAGAATGTTACTGTAATCACTTGCCGTTTTCTGCTCAATATATAAATATTTTTATTCGGTTAAAAACCAAATCTATAGTCACTTAAGAATTTGCTCAAAAGATTTGTTGCTGTTCAGACCATATCATCTATGAAAGAGGAGATCATTCTTTGATACTTATAATTTTAATCTTCAACATTTTTATGAGGAATTAATACATTCTGGTGTATTTAAAAATAGAATTAAAGGCCACCAGGGCCGAAAAATAAATAAATGGTAGTATTTCGGTCAGGTATTTTATTACAAATGAGATCAAAATCATTGAAGTGATAGGCACTTGTGTTCAGTCTCCACAGGGTATTGTGGATGTGCACGGAGGTTAGGAAAGAGTTAACATGTTCTGGACAGTCCAAGGGAAGACATGCCAGACAGGGGAAGGACATATGAAAATATTCAGGGAGGGAGGGAGACTGAGTAAGAAACCCTTGAGAATTTGATTTGACAATTAGATTGAAGAAGGTGATGGAATTGGTTAACAGTAAAGCTAGAAAGAAAAATATGTCCATGTATGAAGGGGTTTGAAACTTAACCCCAGGGTTTAGCCATAACATTATAACAGTTGGGAGGACATTGAAGGATTTGAAGCAGAAAGTTAAAATTGCACTTTTATAAATTCATTAAGTCAGTAATAAGTATGATAGAAAATATTGGAAGAGAGATTTAAAATTGTTTTAGAAATAGCCAGGTAGTTCTTGGGAGTCCTTAATATGTAACATTTGTGTGTGTGTGTAGGCATGTGGATGCTGTGTAGAATTATGTATACATCAATTGAGCATTGTACATGTTATATAGAATCTATGAGTGAGCAGATGTTCATTGACTGATGAAAGACAATCATCAGAAACAGAACATTGAGAAATAGAAATACCAGTATTTCGTGTGAAGGGAAGGAAAAAAATGGGAATTCCATAAGCAGTGAGGTGTCAAGAAGAGTTCAGGTGAAGGGGCCATAGAGATGGGGTGCCACAGAGATAGGGGTGCCAAATATTAAAATATATGAGGCTATATGGCATTCTCATTCAAACCACTAGAGAGCTCACTGTGTTAAGGGAAAGAACCAGCCATAGAAAGACAAGAATTGCACAGATTCATCACACACGAGCCTCAAGTATTGATTGCTTACCTGGTGTTTGAAAGTTCAGTGATGATTTTGAGGCTGGACAGGGAGAAAATAAATTGAAGTTCAGGCATGTTATTGCATATTATCTTGACTGTAAATAATAGCAGTGTACGGTGTATTTTTAAAATCTAGATGAAAGGATTTGAATTATCATAAGTAAGTGACAAGCCTGAGGAGACAGATGTTTACCATGATTTAAAATTATGCAGTGCATACATAAAAACATCACACAGTGCCTCATAACTATGAACAGTTTATGTCACAAACAAAAATCCATTACAACAGAAGTTAATATAGGATTTTTTTTCCTCTCAGTATCTAAGAATGAAATCTCAACAGAAGTTTTATGAAGTCATTTACAGAGGATTCTGGAGGTCCGTAAGGGAAGCTAGTGTTAGTGTCCTTGATAGAACATACATGGACAGTATTTCTACACACGAGAAGTCTAGCCCACTGAGCAGAAGCATGCTGTAATCTAAACGGCCTTGTCCAGTTGTTATCTCATCGTCTGTAGATTTGGAGCTTAAAGCACGAATTTCCTGGTGCCAGATTCCCTCACTGTGGGAGTATATTGTCAGTTTCGTACTAGAGAGTGCGTTTGGTTCTTGAGGACGGAGTTACATGTGTTTTCCTGTGTACTAGAGAGTGCCTCTGGTTCCTGAGGACCGAGTTACATGTGTTCTCCTGTGTACTAGAGAGTGCCTCTGGTTCCTGAGGATGGAGTCACATGTGTTCTCCTGTGTACTAGAGAGTGCCTCTGGTTCCTGAGGA
>LOEQ01004215.1:29239-46616 GCA_001685075.1 Bramus lutescens
ACATGTGTTCTCCTGTGTACTAGAGAGTGCCTCTGGTTCCTGAGGACCGAGTTACATGTGTTCTCCTGTGTACTAGAGAGTGCCTCTGGTTCCTGAGGACGGAGTCACATGTGTCCTCCTGCTAGGTTCCTGCCTGCTCTCCTCACTCGGCCCCCCTCCCCCATGCCAGGCAGGCATTTGAACACTGAGGCCCCACAGCCTACTCTGTTCTCTGGGAAGGCCACAGTTATAGTTAGCATGCAAAGCTATGTTCATTTGTACACATGTGGTTTAATCCACATCAAGTTAAACTTTTCCTTTTATAATGTCTGCTTAACGAGACTCATGCTTTATGAATACTCAGACCTTGCTGATAGTAGCTTTCATTTTTGTGATGAAAATTATTAATCCTTTGGTGAAAGTTTTTGATTAAAAGTCCTTTACATATTCTTACATTACATAATCCACCTTAAAGTAGATTTTATGTATTTTTATTTTGGAGATGTGGTCTCACTGTGTATCTCTGACTATGTAGACCAGGCTGGCCCCAAACTCACGGAGATCCACCTGCTTCACCTCCCGAGTGTTGGGATTAAAAGTGGAGTTTTTATTGGAGCTAACAGTTGTAGTCTGGCTCTACAGTATAGTCACACACCTGTGGGAAGATATAACTTACTGTTTCTCTTCTAAAGACTTTTAGTTATTAAGATGATCCTGGTAAAAATTGTAGGTGTACAACAGTAAATGTTGCTTCAGATTGATAGTGAGATGATTATCAAATTGGTAAATAAATAATTATAAAAGAAGTAAATGAAAATTTATCAAATTTTTATATGAGTAAAGAATTTTATATAAATTTTTTACAAATTAAGCTAGTGCTTTATTGAAATTGTATTCAAATGTGCAATTTTAGAATCACTGTTCTAGTTTGGAAAATGTTGAAAATATGTATAATCTCTTAGCTGCTGTGTAGCAACATTAAATGAAAATGAAGTATTGATACAGTTCTTTCTTTTTATTATTGGCACTTTCTGTGAAGACTGAATGTGTGACTGCTGATAGTGGGTCCTGTGGGCCTCTGGTCACAGCACTGTTAATTATCTGTCAGCACATACTGTTATGGATGCGTCTCTTAAAGACACCGCGTAGTTAGCTGGCTGTGGGATCTCCTGTCGTTACAGCACCAGGATTGCTGAGGACAGGAGAATCAAGAATTTAAGGTCAGCCATGTTAGCAAATCGGGGCAGCCTGGATACATGGGACTCTCTCAACAAACAGACGTCTATTAAATATCTATCACCACTTCCCTTAGTGTAAGAATAACTTCATAAGCACACGTTGCCTGACTCTTTCTCTGAAGGCACAGCACAGCCTGCTTGCGCTTGGATCATTCTGCACAGCAGAGTTGACAACAGACGCAGAAATGTGAACAGTGCTAAGCAGCCTGTCAGGACAGTTTTTTTAAGCTATGAGTCCTGAGGCAAGAGGCAGCTGCTGCTTTCTGTGGCCTCAGTTGGGAAAGTGTGGTAGGTAACTTAAAACACTTGCAGATTTTTTGCTTTTACTTCTTGTTACTGCCACTTTTCCCACGTCAAATGAGGACAAACACACAGAATATGTATTTTAGAGTACAGATAGTCGTGAATGAATTTACAGTACAGAACTTGAAAACATGGGGATCAATTAATTGTATGAAAACCCTGTTTTTCTCTTGTTACCGCAGAATCATCTCTCTGTTTTGTTCTGTATCTCTGGGTAGCTTACAGCCTGAGATGGTCAGAACTTGTGAAGGGTCTTGACTCGGGGTGCACTTTGGGTTTAGACATATCCGCTAACTCTGAGTTGCATCGTCCTCTTGCTTGTTTTATATGCAAACCGTTCTTAACCTTGAGGGGCCATTGTCACCTAGTGGGTCCAAAGGAGTACCGCATGCACAGTTGCTTTCTGATTGAACGGATAATTTAACAATCCTTTAAACCCATGTCATCTCTCAGCTCTTGGTTTCTGAGGACTTTAGTCTAAGCTTATCCAGTAACTTTGTATAATTTATTTTCCCATACTTTTGTTTTCCCCATTAATTTTTACCTCCAACTCCACTCTGCAGTGATAGCAGAAATTTTCTGTTAATTAATATTCAGTAATTTCAATTTTAAATTAATTCAATTTACGACAGCTGTTTTCCCTGTCTCCTGTTCCTGTTCGTACTATTTGTGATGAGGTGATATTGTGGTCTGAGCGGTGGCTGGCAGTCTTGAGATGCACATCATCCACTTGGGTTCTGCTGCTAGCATCTGTTGAGAAATTTGCATCCCTGTCTTATTCTCCGCAACACCTCCAGCATCACATCTTGAGTGCCTTTGGGACCACTACTACTTTCTTAATAGCGGTGTAAGGCAACAGTGTCTTGGGTTGTACAGGGCCTAGGCTGTATGCTTACACTTGCTTGGTATATGACAGTCTTTGATTTGGAAGCTTACTGTCCATAATAAACAGGCTTTGCATGTTACACATATTCCTAAACATTCCTTTTGGAAGATAATTGAAAGTTCTTAGAATGCTATAATTGTGTTCCGTTTGTAACAGATCTTTTAATATATTTTTTACTTAATGTTACTTCAAGATTTTGTTTCAAATTGAAACTCTTATACATTGGTTCCCTTTTTGCTATGTAGCATTTAAGCAAAATATATGTAGAATTCCAATATTGCTTTTAATATTTTACAGGGGTTAAGGAATAAACCAAAGAAAACTGCATATGTGAAGCCAGACCTCATAGATGTTGATCTTGTGAGAGGTGAGTCCTGGATAAGTCAACATGTAATGCAAGTAAACCCTGGTCCTGAAGAGACAATCAAAATAGCTTAAATATGCACCCTTGTAGAAATAAAGGCAATTCTAGTGTAAATAAGGACAAGAATTCCTGCTTTTTTTCTAAACAAAAATGCAAAGCTTTAACTTGAACATAGAAAGCTTGTATACAGTAGAACAATTATCAGATAAAGATTACATTCACCATGTACTGAATTCCAATTCATTAGTGTTTCACGAACTTAAAGAAAATACTCAATAATCTGTCCTATCTTAGCAAATCCAACATTCTTAAAAATATTTATTTATTCATTTATTCATTCATTTATTCATTTATTCATTCATTTATTCATTCATTCATTCATTCATTCATTTATTTATTTACTTACTTACTTACTTATTTATTTATTTATTTATTTATTTATNGAGGGCACCAGACCTCATTACAGATGGTTGTGAGCCACCATGTGGTTGCCAGAATTGAACTCAGGACCTTTGGAAGAGCATCCAGTGCTCTTAACCTCTGAGCCATCTCTCCAGCCCCAAATCGAACATTTTATACCTAACCTACTTCCATCCTATCTAAAGAAAACTGCTACTATAGCTTTCTCATCTTCAACTCCATCAAAGACCCAGAAAGATTGTAAACAACTTCCAAAAGTTCTAGGAATGACAGACATCTGACTGCCTGGACAGTCACCCAAATTTCCTCTGCAATGTTGGGGAATCCATCTTCATGTTTAATCTACAAGCCCATAGCATCTGGCAGACTTTTCAGTAAAGCAGGAAATTTGTAAGAGTCCCCCCCATACTGACAATTTATCAGTCATTTTCCTCCATGGTCTGCGGATTGCCTGGCCATTTCTTCTGTGCAGCAGGAACCCAGAAGGACCATTCTGCTCTGTTGTGGCAAAGTTCAGTGTTCACTTTCTTGTGGGCCCTGCATGTCCAGTTTATACAACATACTGTCAAGCAGTCCAGGCATGAGCAACTTCTTGCCCAACTGGCTAATTTTGGCACAAGTAATAGCAAACTCCATATGGAGTTTCTCCATTGCCCATCATCTCTGAAGTAAATCTGTACTGCCAGGAACAGATGTGTCTCATTGTCATGAAAAACTTGAAATTAACAAAACATTTTAAATGCCATATTCTATAGGCCTTTGAAGTATTTAGAGACCATCTCTCTATCTAAAATAGATCTCTATATGATCTGGAAAACATACCTAGCATATCTGCAAATTTGATTGTCATAGATGACTAACTACTGGCCTGTGTTTCTGTTATTCTAAATAGTTTATAACAATAGTTTTCAAAAACTTGAATTTTACTTTATATTTTTAAATGAATTGCCTCGGTACAATATTGTAAACAAGAGCAAACACATATATAGAATATGTTGTAACAAAAATAGCCTTAAATTGGTATCAATATACAAAATTCTTTAAACAAGAGCAGAAACATGCACAGTGTGTGTTGTAACAAAAATTACCTTAAATTTGTGGCAATGTACAAAAGTCCTTTAAATAAGAGTAAAAACATATATACAGTGTAACAAGATTGGCTTGAACTGTGTAGATCGTGGTGGCCTTAAAGCCACCTAGAGTCGCCCATCTCGCTGAATTGCTGGAAGTAAAGATACTTGTGTGCGTATAGAAGCTGAAGGGTGACCTCTGGTGACTTCCTGAACTGACTCCCTTACCCGAGAACAGTGCTTCTCAACCTCCCTAGTGCTGTGACCCTTTGACAGTTTCTTATGTTGTGGTGATCCCCAGCCATAAAATTAGTTTCCTTGCTACTTTATAGCTGTAGTTTTGCTACTGTTGTGAATTGTATTGTAAACATCCGATGCAGGATGTCTGATCTGAGACCCTGTGAAAGGGGCATCGGGCCCCAGGTATCTCAACTACCAGGTTAAGAACTGCCGGCCCAGAGTTTGATGATTTGCCCCCAGGCCCCTGTGTCTGGCTTCAGAGTGCTGGGATTATGGTTGGCCACTCACTGCCAGGCTTCTATGTTGGTGCCAGGCGCCTGAACTCGTCCTCAGCTACTCAGTGAGCCATCTCTGCCATCTTCTTATTTGTAGTTCCTATGTTTATGAAATGTTATCTAGCTGATGAGTCCGAGTGCTTTGGAGAAGGACTGCTTGTCCCATTTTAGATATTTTACTCATAAAATAGAAGAAAATTAGATACCATGTGTTCTTCAAATGTTGAATTTCTTTCTGTAGGGAAATTAAAGAATAAAGAATAGGTAGAGTCTGCACTCAATCATGTTCTTCTTTCTCAGGGTCTGCATTTGCCAAGGCAAAGCCCGAAAGTCCGTGGACTTCCCTGACTAGAAAAGGGATTGTGCGCGTTGTGTTTTTTCCTTTTTTCTTCCGGTGGTGGTTACAAGTAACATCGAAGGTCATCTTCTCCTGGCTTCTCGTCCTCTATCTTCTTCAAGGTATAATAATTAGTGGAAATGTATGTGCTTTGACCTTTCAGGATGTTGTACTTTGATGATTATTAAAGCTTTGCTCTCAACATGTACTGACTGTCCCTGTGCGTGAAGTGACTATTGCTGTTACCTACAAACCACTTAGATACTAAAAATGTCCGAGGCCCTGTGGAACGGCCCAGCAGACTGTGGAGCTTGTTGTCCACTCTGATAGCCTGTTTCCCAAGGTAGCATGTCAGAGAGGGAGAGGACCAACAACCGGAAGTTGTCCTTGACCCCGCATGCAGTCTATGTAAGGAGAGGGGGGATTTTGATTAGATGAACACTTTTGCACCTACCATAAGTAAGCACATGTCTCTGTGTAGCTGATGCTGACCTTGAACTATGGCTTTAGCTTCCTGAGTTAAGATCGCCACTGGAGGGCATCATGCCTATTGGCACATCCTTTTATTTATTTATTCATTCATTCATTCATTTATTTATTTATTTATTCGTTTATTTCTTTATTTTTAATGCCACTTTTGCTAATTAATTTGTCTTGCATAAAGTGTGCTGTATTTTTCTGTACCTTTGCCACGGTGATCTGATGCATCCTTATTTTATATAAAAGCTTGTGTTTATATCATAAACTCTTCAATCTTTCTCAGCTCCCTATGTAATGTCTTTGTCTATGCCCAATACAGTGTAGCAAATCTGTTAATACATCTACCTATGTAGACTCAGCGCTTGAAAACCCTGAGGCTCTCAGACCTCACTCCTTCCGTGAATAATGTCACAGAACATGTAGTCACCAGGAGTTCAAATACAAGCATTCTGACTCCGTGGCCACAGATCTGTTGTGTTGCCTCCTGGCCTCTCTTACAGAATCTTTCTGTGAAAACACATTGTATGACATTTCTACAACTTGGGATTATCTAGGCCTTTGATTCTTTTAAAAATGTTTTGCTTTGTGTATCTGAATGATTTGCTTGCATGTATGTGCACCACATGAATGCCTGGTGCTGCAGAGGCCAGAAGAGGGTGTTGGATCCTCTAGAACTGTATTGACAGGTGGCTGTAAGTGTCCATGTGGGTGCTGGGAATTGAGCATGGTCTTTGCATGGAATAGTAAGTGCTGCTGACTGCTGAACTGTCTCTCTAGCCCTGTGTCTTAGGATCTTGGTTAAAGATAATATTTTTGTTAAAATAAATACTCACGTTATTTTGTTAAATTATGCACATCATGACATTTGCCCATTAATATAATATCTTTAAAAAAACAAAACTCCTATGCCCTGAGTTATTAAAATTGTGACAGCCTACAATTACATCTATGCGTGAAATAAAAGAAATAAACCAGTTTCAGGGCATAAGCTTATACAGGTTTTATGTCCAGGAAGTCTAATGTAGGGAGGGAATACTCTGTTTTGTAATTATTAACAGTGATGAGAGATTAGTGATTTTTCTGGGTAATGTGTACAAGTATATTCTTATATGTAACAGAATAAATGTACTTGAAATTAGTGTGATTTTTTTTATTGTGACCTAACCAAAAGTGACCTTAGATTTGAATTCATACAATCCTTACAAAGTTGAATGTGTGTATTTTAGTGTTGTGTGTCTTGTATTTTATCTTGTCCCGAGAGTGTATAACTGAATGCCTTGGCTGGATGGTGGCAGATGGTGGTCGTCTAGAGAGCTGTGTGGAGTAATGGTAGTTATGTGTGTATGAGACAGTATCTCACCGTCTTCCCTGCTGATGTGAAACTCACCATGTAGACCATCCTGCCTGAGTGCTGGGTCTCAAGGCGCTCTCCACCGTGTCTGACAACATGTAGTGACATTTTAAATTCAGAAGAATGTAGTAAGAAGTATTAAAGTGCCTACCGACGTCTGACTGAATCTGTTTTCTCTCTCTGTTTGCAGTTGCTGCAATCGTGTTGTTCTGTTGCGCTCCTAGCCCACACAGCATACCTCTGACTGAAGTCGTTGGGCCCATATGGCTGATGCTGCTCCTGGGGACTGTGCATTGCCAGATCGTTTCAACAAGAACACCCAAACCTCCTCTGAGCGCAGGCGGGAAAAGAAGAAGGTACTGCATGGCAGAAGTGATCTTTGTGGATACCTGTCATTCAGATATGGGATTAGATTTGTGTACACGCATGCAGTGTGTGTGTGTGTGTGTGTGTGTGTGTGTGTGTGTGTGTAGGTCTGTGTGCCTGCCCATGTATGCAGGTGCCCACAAAGACTAGAAAAGGCATCAGAACCCCTGGAGGTGAAGTTGCGGGTGGCTGGGAACTGCCGGATGTGGGTGCTGGGAACTGAACCTAGGTCCTTTACAAGAGCCACAGTGCTCTTAACCAGTGAACCACCTCTCTAGCCCTTGGGATCGTTAACTGCTCTTAATTTCATAGAATATATAATGCTGCTTTACAAACTTGCTCTTTCAGATAAAACCTAAACTCCAGAGCCAGTTACCAGATGACTCAGTTTTCTATGTGTGTTTTCCAGGCCGCTTCAGGGCCACCTGTCTGTGGAGTTTGTTCTTGTGGAATACATTTGTTTGTTTGTTCTTTTTTGAGATTCCTTTCTAGTCAGCAGTACCTATGTAAGAAATAGATGTTAGGTAGACTTAATTAATTTCTGCTACTTAGAAAGACCTTCTGTTTCTAAGATTCTTTGGTAAAGACAGAGCTAGGAAAAAGGCTGTTTATTACATGTTATTTGAAGCCATTTGACAGTGCCTACCGGTGAGTAAATACCCAGTCCCCCCACTGGCACCTGAGCACAGTGCAGTTCTATTTTAAAAATACTTTGGAACAATACTTCTTTAAATATCATTGCTAAGACATTGTAATATTTGGAGATTTAAGTCCATCTCCTTTTTGAAAGGTATTTTATCTACATTAGGTGAATAACTTTGCTTAGTTAGGTTTCCTTTATTTACAGAGTAGTAGTACTCACATAGGGAAGGAATGCTTCTGTAAGTGTCTGTGCGGTGCGATCCATATGATTGTGTATGTATTGACCGCCAATGTGAGGATGAGCAAGGAACTTGAAATATGCACCATGATGCATGCTTTAAACTCTATCCAGTGTATTTGCATTTCATTGTGTATAAATGAGCTCCTGTGTTCTGTAAGTTTTGGAATGTGCTACTCAGAAAATGATTATTTGTTTTTAACCTGCTTTCCACTCTCAATCTTTTCTGATGAAGGAAATTAAGAAAAGCTGCCCATTTGGAAGTCCATAGGGAAGGAGATGGATCTAGTACCACAGACCACACTCAGGAGGGGGCGGTCCAGAGCCACGGTGCAGACTCCTCCTACGGTGTTGGCGCGGTCTTCAGAGATCTCTGGCATGCTGCTTTCTTTTTATCAGGGTTTGTATTTACTTCATGTGACATAAAGACGCTCTGACTCTAGATAGTGAATGGTAATGACTTTCAATATTACAGCCTCATTACACGTTTTATTTTGATAATCAGTGCTATAGTTTAAGGGGAAATAGGATAAAGTTTACTTGGGGTTATGTGTAAATATGTTATTTCCATGGGAATGAATTTATACTAGCAAAAGTGTAGTAAAGGCTCCCTTCCTTCCTCCCTTCCTCCTTCCCTCCCTCCCTGTTTCTTTTTTATTTCTACTTTTTTTTTCAAGAGACAGGGTCTCTTTTGTGTCCTCTGGGCTGTCCTGGAACTAGCTCTGTGGAGGCTGGCCTTGAACTCACAGAGATCTGCCTGCCCTTACCTCCCAAGTGTGCACTACTACTGTCCAGATAAATGCATTTTTTCTTTCCTTTTCTTTTAAAAATTTCTTGACTTTAAAATTTTTTTCAACCGTTATTTTACTGTTAATTAGTTCATTGTTTTCTCAGTGTTGTAGGTACGAATTGCCTTAATACACCGTGTGACTTGTATTGCTTTCTTTTATACCTACCTCAGTTTTCTAAAAGTATGTGAAATGAGCACTTTAAGTCGAGCTGGGTAGTAGTCTAAAGTTCTTCGTCTGCATCAATGAGTATTGACCAAATAGGAAGAAAATATTTATAGCAGACTTCAAAAGTAAGTTAAACCTAGCTCAATATTATATTATTAATACTTTGAACATTTAGTGTAGACAGTTAAGAGTTATGCAGGTTTACACGTGGCATAGCATAAATTAGAAAACTAGTTGAAAAGATGTAGATGTACCTGAAGGTGTTCAATTAATAAATTAAGACAAGAGATACTGCACATAACTAATTCCTTTCTTTTTTCAAAAAAAAATTTATTTATTTATTTATTATGTAGACAACATTCCTTCCATGTATGACTGCATGCCAGAAGAGGGCACCAGACCTCATTACAGATGGCTGTGAGCCACCATGTGGTTGCTGGGAATTGAACTCGGCCTCTGGAAGAGCAGGCAGTGCTGTGCTCTTAACCACTGAGCTACCTCTCCAGCCCACTAATTCCTTTCTTAAGACAACAGCTTTACTAATAACCTCACCAGCTTTTGCTAACTACTTCACAGATTTGTCATCAGTTTGTATTTATGGTTTTATGATAAAGTTTATCATGCATTAAGCAATTGTATCCTGTGTTTATTTTTCCTGTTCATGATTTTTTTTGTAATGGTTTCCTAAATCATTTTGACAGCAATAACATGGCACTTGTTCCAATCATCTGTTCCCTTAAGAGGGGTTTGTTTTTATTTGTTTTTAACGTGGTCTCTATTCTTATCTCTCTTGTTTAACAGATTTTCTTTCATGAGATGCAAGAGTTTAATTGCTGCAAAATTAGTTTCTTAAGTGTTTCTCAAGACTTTCGGAGGAGCAATTAAAAATAGCCAAATAGAGACAGAGTTCTCAGGGAATCTGTTAGTTGTTTTGACTTCTCTAATTGATATTGTTATAGTATGGACAACATTTCGATTGGTCTCTTTAGAAGTTTACCTCATTTTTCCACTCAGATGAGACCTAGACTTCAATTTTTTTTTCTGCCCGTCCATAGCCTGAAGATGGATGATGGATAGGGCAGTTAGTCACTGACACCACAGGGTCCAGCTCCCGTGGGCTGACTGTGCGCTTATTACTACTGTACATCTAAGAAGCACTTTGCATTGTCTCTCTAGGGTTTGGTTTGCCCGCATAAGACAAACAAGTCCTAGGAGAAATGTTAACTCTAGGAGTTCTGTGCTCAATTCTGAGATCCTAGGCCCTGTGCTCTGAGCTTGGGAAAGGGACTGCAGGAGTACTCCGACCTCGCATCTGAGACTTACTCTCAGGTGACAGCGGAAAGCTGGCTTTTCTACTTAGGTGTCTGAGTGACTGTGACCAACGGAAGAAGGGATCGAAACAGCGCAGTTCATAGCTTCTGTGGCTGATACGGTTTTCTAGAGGCCAGAATGAAAAGTAATGTTGAAGTCTTACACTATTGTGTCTGCATACACTCCGTTCTTAAAGTAAAACTGCTTAAATCATCCAAGTGTCGATTTAAAAATATAGACATTAACCCAGATTCTAAGTTTAGTAGTACTTTAATTCATCGAATTGTTTTCATTGGGAATGTAGCTCCCATTGAAAAGATTAAACAGGAAATGTTAGATTTTGAGTTTGCATTTCTTCAACTCTATACCTATGTCAGAATTCTAATAAATCCTCAATTTTCTTTCATCGCCTTTAAGATCTAACTTCATGCTACTAAAGAGCAGGCCAACAAAAAGGAATTAAGCTCTGGTTTCTGAGTAGACAAACTAACTTTATATAACAGATTTAGTGAATTAAAAAGTTCGAGAATGAGACATGGGTCTTGTGTTAGTTAGTGTACTGATGGACCTGCTCTTGGGACTTCTGTCTAGGGCTGTGATATTGCTCAGTGCTGGAGCGCTGCTTACTGGGACGTGGGCAAGGGCCTGCTGGGGATGGCTAGCACTGCAGGAGTGGCTGGGTGAAGAGAGTTGCACCTCTTTTTATTGGGTATTAACACTAAAGTGAAAGTCAGAGATTTGATACACTGATTTTATTTACAGAATTAAATATGCTGCATAATATAAGTACAGTCCCACCAGAAAATTTCAGTACAGTCGTTTGCACTGTAAAGCAGGTACTTAGCTGTCTTCTGCAGACAAGAATAGAAGACGTTTGCTTGTCTACATCCTAGATTGTTGGAACTGTTGATGGGCATAGCTAGAAACTCATGAAGCTTGTGAACACACTAGATTTTAGACCAGGGCTCATCTTAGGAGCAAGTTCTTTAGAAGTTGTACCAGCTTGTGGGCTAGTTTTCAGTATGAAAAATGCAGTGGTTTTATCATTTATTTAGAGTATGATCACTTATTTCTCAAAGGAATATACTAAGTATATTAAACTAGTACATTTTTAAGGTTCTTTTCCCCGAGTAGTTTTGACACAGGACTTCTTCATCTTAGGTACTACACATTGCATTGTAGAAAAGTCTACAGCTATCTCACCATCCAGAAATTAAAGAGGTAAAACTGTGAACTTTGGCCATAAAAAGCGAGATGTGCATTTTTAATGCATAGATTTTTTTCTATTTAAAAATCCAGTTCATGAAATAGCTGATTTTATTTCTTAATAAAAACCGTATTTATTAAGAACTAGTCAGACTAGGCATTATGCTACTTGCTGGTAAGAAAATACTGAAGCTGATGGCCTAGTAGAGGTGAGTTGCATATAATCCACCTAAACAGAGGATTGTACATAGAAAGAGGCCCTAGGATGGGCACTAAAAGTACCTTTATGAAGGATGACCTCACTGATATTTCAGGTGGACCTTCAGAGGGAGTCGTAAGCAATTGGATATAATTAGTTCTTGGAAAATGGATAAGTTAATTTCTTTTAAGTTGTTTCAGTAATTAATATACAGAACCATGTGAAATTAAGTTTCTGGATAGCAAGACAAACTGTCAGAGCAAACAGGCAGCCCACAGGTCTGTCTAGAGTGTGTAAAGATCTACAGAAATGAGCGCTCAAATGTAAGACTGCCAGTCAGTTCTCAAAGAAGGAACAAATAACCAGTTATTCTTATTCTTAAATTCAACATCCTTCACCACTAGGGAAAGGTGAATTCAAACCACTGGAGTTCCCAACTCACCCCAGTCAGAATGGTCATCATCAAGAAAATAAGCAAGAACAAATGCTTCCAGATTTGTGGGGAGTGAGGAACCCCTCTTTACGGTTGGCAAGACTGTTAGCCAGTGCAGCCCTATGGAAATCAGTGTGGAGGTTCCCTGCAAAAATAGTAATAGACTGAGCTCCCAAGGTCCAAATGAGGAGCAGAAGGAGGGAGATCATGAGCAAGGAAGTCAGGACTGCGAGGGGTGTGCCCACCCACTGAGACGACATGAGACCACATGAGATCTACTGCATGTACTGACTGTGTGGGAGCGTAGTCTGTTTGGATCCTCACCTTCCTTGACCTGGATGGAGCGGGGAGGACCTTGAACTTCCAGCAGGGCAGGGAACCCTGACTGCTCTTTGGACTGGAGAGGGGGGGGGAGGGAAATGGGAGGAGGGAAGGAGGTGGAAATTTTTAATAAAAAAAAAATAGTAATAGAAAGAACTACTATGTGATCCAGCTCTACCACTGCTGGGCATGTCCCAAAGGATGCAGCCTCATCTCTCCATGTTAACAGCTGCATTGTTCACAGTAGCAGATAGGAGCCAGCCACGTGTCTGCTAACAGAAGACTGGATAATGAAAAATGTGCCATGTTTCATAATGGAACTTTGTTTGGCTGTTAAGAAAAAATGAAATTTGGAGAAAAATGGATGGAAATACAAAAGGTTATATTAAGTGAAGTGGCCCAGTCTCAGAAGATAAAAATTGCATATTCTGTCTCATGTGGGTTCTAACATTTGAAATGTATATGACTCTAAGTAAGGGATTGTAAAGGGGGACCTCAAGAGGAGAACGAAAAGCATTGAGAAATGGTGGTGAAGGACAAAAGTTTACCTATGGCAGACAGTAATCTGTTATTGGACAACGTTCACCGCCTTGGCTGAGGAGCCTTTGATTTTTGTGTGGACGATAGTGTTTCTACCTGGTTCTTTTCCCAGCTCCATCACCATGCCTTTATTAGCTGACAGTTTACTTCAGGGTGACATCTCCCCTTGCTTATTATACTCGAGAATCTCTGTTTTGTTGCTACCTTATCATTTCCTTCAGTGACTCAGTTGACAAAAATTTCATCAGTGGGGGACCTCTGGGCAGTGCCCTTGACTTTTTAACAGCTCCTTCCTGTCATCTGAGCTAACACACCAGAATGTTCCTGGTTCAGCTTCTGCGTCCTCGACTCCAGTCCTGAAATCAGCCACTTCTTTAGGGAGACTGTGTTTAGAAACCAAAATCTGGGTGCAAGATGCTATTGGGGTGTTCAGAGTGGATAAAAGTATTTTAGAGATGTGTTATTCAAATCTATACCTATCAATCAAAGCATGTCTATTGTAATATATGAAATAGGTATAGTTCTGTTCCTGCTTACATGTGTGTGTACTAGCTATGAATTTTCAGTGGTGGCTTCAAGCCCCAACACCACTCAATGCATTCTTTTTCTTTCCTTTTTTTTAAAAATGTGTATGGGTGTTTTATTTGCATGCATGTCTGTGCACAGCTTGCATGCAGAGCCCATAGGACTAGAAGAGGGCATTCAGTCCTCTGGAACTAGAATCACAGTTAGCTGCCCTGCGAGGGTTGGGATCTAAACCCAGGTCCTCTGGAAGAGCAACAAAGGCTCTTAACCACTCAGCAATCTCGCCAGTCCATTCTTTTTTCTATTTCTGTATCTTCTTCATCATCAGCAGCCCTCAGTGTGTTTACATACACATTGAATCTTCTGTGGGTAGCCTGTCTTCTGATCTACCAGGATGCGTATGGCATTCTGCCTTCACATTGTTCCGCCAGTTAGCTGCCATCTACTCTAGCCTTTCGAGTGTCAGACTGCCTGCTTGTGTTTTTATCTGTGTGGGAGGTGCTTACGTTTAATAATTTTCTTCTTGTCCTTACAGCTGGTGTAGTGATTTGTCTGTGTTCAGTTAATAAAAACATCAGATAGCTACTAAACCTTAGTGACTTAACGTTCATGTCTCCTCAGTGTCCCAGTGTTCTAGAAAAGCAGCTCAGAGATTGGAGAAGCATAAAGGAGGGAGGTGTTGAGGACGGTCATGTGGCCTGTGTCCTGCTGGTGCTCATTCCTGGCTTACCCATCCATCTTGGGGAAGTGCAACCCACGCACTCTGCACGTTTTCACCTCTCTTTCTTCCTTGCCTGCTGGCTCCCAGGCCTCTCTTTAGTGGAGCGGATTCTTCCATCTACTTTCTGGTTGTCTTACATCATTACCACCCCTTTCCCTTCTCAGTCTAGTTTAATTTCCATCAGCCGTCATGAATACCTCTCCAACATACTGTGAGTTTATTTGAATTTCAAGGTACTTGGCTTTTTTTAATCAACACCTGCATAGCACATAGTAGAGAAATAGAGGGAATTATTAATAGCGTAATGTCCTTCCCTAGGCTGAGAAGGTACAAGGTACCTTTGTGCCCCTCCTTGAATTTGAATCCTGTTTTCCTAAGCCTCCTTTCCACCATACCCCACTTTCTTTACCGTCTTCAACCGTAAGCTCATTTTCTCTTGAATTTCATGTCACATGGAGAGCATGGGGTCGGGCTTCCGGGTCCTGCAGCTCCCTGGGTGTGTAGTGTGGAATACGAAATACTGGAGCTGGGTAGAGCATATGGAAATGCGGTCTGTCCGTTTCTGTTAGGACTTGTGCAGAAGAGCAGGAAGGAGATGGCCTTCTTTGTATGAGACAGAAGCCTTCCGTGTTTTGACAGAATTGTCAGGAGAAACCCTAATAGGCAGTTTCCGACGAGGAAGCAGTGGATGTGCTGCGGAGAACATGAGTCCGTCTAGTGTTCAGGGAGTGCTTTCCTTTGTAGCTGGCTTCAAACTGGCTACGCTGTTTTGCCTGTAACCTCTTTCTGTTCCTTGATTCTGAAATCAGCATTTAGAATAGATGACTTCTAAGGCTCCACCTAGTTGTCAATTTTTTAAATAATTAAAGTTAATTTTAAAAGTTGAATTAGCATACAAGGTGTATTTGTGAACAGTGTTTGAGTTGAGTAGATTCTTTATCCACCCATGCTTCTTGCTACCACCCATGTGTGACCTCCATCCCTTTTGCAGCCTCTCACACCGAGTCTCTTTCCCTTTCATGACCCGTGTCTTCTTTCGCACACCTTCTTCTCCGTTTTTAAGCAGAGTCCCATTGAACTATGTCACTAGGGTTTAGACTAAAGTGCATTGAAAATGCTGTCTGCAGAAAAGTATTGGACTAATGTCATTTTTCCTTTCTTACAAAATATGCTCTAGAAAATTTGAAGGGGAGTTATTAAGTAAACTTGTTTTAAAGTGTACTTTATGCTGACTTAATCTGCATGAGGCACACTTTCTGCTGTAGGATTTACATCTCTACTAAACGTTTCCCTTGGGAGCTACTTTCACCTATTGTAGTCTTTTAAGACTCCTAACACATCTGCCTGCTAAAATTATTATTTCCTGCATTGTAGTTTATAAATATTTTATTCCTACAAATCAATATCTTTTATTCTGGCCTTAATAGGTTCTAAAAACATGGTCATTATTTTTCCCAGAGACTCTTATGGTAGGGGAAAGAGGTTACTTCTTAATTTTATCTTCTCCACTTTTACTTTTGCCAGATTTATAATTTTTAGATTAAGTGTTCCCTTTTCCTTATATTTTTATGCTACAGAAGGTTTTATGTTTCTCTTGTACATTAAAAGGAACCTACCAAAAACTTACATATACCAAAGGCAAAATATTTTGGATGTATTAAGTCGCTATTATAACTTACCTAATGAATTTACGAAGATAATCTTTTTAAAATAAAAGCTTAAAATACATTAACACCAACAAATTGGCCAAAATTTTCATTCTGGACATTGTCCAAACACCAGGCAAAGAATTCTTTGGTAAATTAGAACTTTTCTTTGTGAATTGCTATTTGTAAGACCTCAAAACCTACCATAAACTAACTAGGATTTTAAGTTAAATCACTATTTTATCTGATATTATTTCTCATTTACTATAAATAAAACAAAGATAGCCATTAAAATTCTGAAAAATACTGCCTTATATAATTAGTACCAGAGTTTAGTTTTTATCAAACCATCCAGAATAAGCTAAGTACACATAACATTTCTGTATCTGTTTCTAGGTCAAAGAAAGCAAAGAACTCAATTGATAAGTCCACTGAGACTGACAATGGCTATGTGTCCCTCGATGGGAGAAGGGCTGTAAAAAGTGGCGAGGATGGAGTACAGGACCACGAGCCTCAGTGTGAAACCATTCGAGCCGAAGATACAGCCTGGGCCACTCGGACTCTAAGGAGTGTCCGTGCCAAAGTCAGTATCAGTTTGAGTTTGCGTGATTTTATGTCCACTAACATGAATTGCTCTCAAGTGAAATGTTTCCTCTGGGATTGATCTGGGAACTTTCATAGATAATAGTGATGACCTTGAAGTCAGGTAGGTGTGGTTATAACATGATTGGAAATGTAACCTGGTACATTTGGAATTGATTGGCTTAAGTTGACCAGAATGTTGAGGCAGTTTAGGATTCATGGTCTGTGTTTATTAACCCTTACCTTCTCTCCCCATTTCCATGTGTGTATAAGAGTGTGCACTAAACGGAAGAGCTCAGTTTTTCTTAGCGCTGATCCAGGCACTGACCCTTATTCTGTAAGAAAATACCTTGCTTTCTCTACACTAATTACTTTTGGTTTTATACATATGTTTTAGCTTTATATATGACCTGAAAACAATTCTTTAAATTTTTTTTGGTTGATTCAGTAGTTATTTATAGGGTACAGTGTACAGTGTGCCTATAATTAACTTAGAGTGATGAGATCGAGGTAATTGGCCTATTAACTACAAATGTTTATCATATGTTGGTAACATTGGAAAACCCTAGTCACTTTCTGTTCTGAGATGTGCAGTAGTTTGTCAACCATAATTAGAGAAATTAAGTTATTCCTCCTATCATTTATACCTGTCTGTTCCTCAGCCATTGTCTGTTCATCCACCTGTTTGTGATGGCCCCTGTGTCAGCCCCACCCCGCCTGTGCTGTGTGCACATCACACTGTGTAATA
>LOEQ01004215.1:66666-88707 GCA_001685075.1 Bramus lutescens
AGAGAGAGAGAGAGAGGGGAGAGAGAGGAGAGAGAGGGGAGAGAGACACACAGAGGAGAGAGAGAGGAGAAGTTACCATCATCAGTTCTGTCCTATAATGTATTAGAGTCCAGGGATCAGGCTGTCAGTCCTGACAGAAAACCTTTCCCTTTGAGACATCTGACCAGCCCCTGTGTACATACTAATTAAAATATTTTTCCTTATTTCCTATTTTTCAGGAGCATATTTTTTATTTGATTAAGGTCATTCATGCTATGAAGCTAAAGTTAAATTTTGATAGTATGCAAACATTTCTTTGGTATTTCTGCCTTGATCCGAATCTCAAATCTAATCCGCAGTTTTATGTCCCATTTTCATTTGACAGGAAGAAAATAGTATTTATAAAATGATAGATTTTAAATCATTAGTGGGATGTGATAGCTTTGCATTGTAACAAAACCATGTTAGAGTAAATTTAAATTTTTATTCAACAAAAAGAGCAAAGCATAATAATTTGGATAATTGATTTAATTTTATATGAATTTGATAAATATTTCTTCTTGCTATTCCATAAGAATTGTACAAATGTTTGCCAATGACCTTGTTCGAATATTTTAGTTAGGAAGAGCTTGTATTTTAAATACTCAGTAGATAAATGGGTTCAATTAGATGGAAGAGGAAAGTTACCACTAAAGATAATCGTCTCTAACAGTCACTGGGTCTCATGGTCAACCACTTCCTCAAATTTATTGTGAGGCCAGTGGCTTCTCAGTTCGCCTTTTCCTGCACCTCCTGTCCTGTCTCCCTGTGGACTCCCAACCCTGTGCTGGCTTACGTGATTATGTTTGCCGTATTAGGATTTCTGCTGACATTACCAGCTGTCCAGGTCATAGCACCTAGACCCTCTACCAGATCGTTGTTAGTCCACTAGTCCATGTGTGACCCACTGGGCTTGGTGGGGCTGTGGCTGCCTGAGTGAAGAGGGAGATGGCTCAAGTGAGTGAGCACGGTGTAATGAGAGGCTTAGAGCTAGAGCCTTTCCAGAGAGGGTAACTAACCTGGGCAGCACCCCAAAGTATCAGAGATGGACAATAAAGATAGCAAATACTTGCGTTGCTTTCATAATAAAAAAAATCATGAGCCAATTTGCTGAGTTTATTCTGTTGCTATTTATTCTCTAAGTTGATCTGGCCCTGAGAATACAATGTTTACCTTTTTAAGTTTTCTTATTATTAAATAAGTTCATTATAAGATTTGATCTATATAATAATGTATAGATATTAAAAATCAGAGAACCAGAGAACTATTAATATTGTGGTGACTGCTTTTTAGATCTGTTTAAGAATGTATTTGTGGGGGTCATAAGAGGAGAACCCACAGAGACAGCTTACCTGAGCTTGTGGGAGCTCATGGATGATGGACCAATAATTAGGAAGCCTTTATGGGACCCACCGAGGTCCTCTGCATGTGTGTGACAGTTGTTTAGCTTGCTTTCTTTGTAAGGCTCCTAGCGGTGAGATCAGGACCCATTCCTGGCGCTTAGCTGGACAGACTGGACTACCTTGCCCAGCCTTGGTGCAAGGGGAGGAGCTCAGTCCTCCCTCAACTTGATGCACCTTGCCTTGCGGGAGCCCATGAGAGGCCAG
This sequence comes from Bramus lutescens, assembly GCA_001685075.1. Taxonomy (NCBI): domain Eukaryota; kingdom Metazoa; phylum Chordata; class Mammalia; order Rodentia; family Cricetidae; genus Bramus; species Bramus lutescens. The sequence continues at coordinate 68,292 of LOEQ01004215.1, forward strand.
TCCCTTTCTGATGGCGATGGAGGAGAAGGAGTGGGGGGAACTGTGGTCGAAATGATTGTGTAGCGTGCATGAGGCCCTAGGCTCAGTCCCCAACGCCGCAAAAGAAAAGCATGTATGTTATAATTTTAAATTATTTTGCCTACGGGACTCTTTTATATAAAAGATAAACCTCTACTTGAAGATGGAGAAGAAACCGAACAAAAAGGAAGAACTAACACTTGTGAACAATGTTCTAAAGCTGGCCACTAAACTCCTCAAGGTAAGCGCAGAGCTGGGATGGCTGAACCTGGTCTCTGGAGATCTGCCTTGGCTCTAGATGTCAGCGTTAGATTACAGTTGAGCGCATTTGTGCAGTGTTGCTTTCTTTTTCATTGCTTAAGTAGTCCAACTAATTTCTTTGAAAAGTATGTTAAGGCATTTCCTAATGTTGTTAGTATTATAATGCTGTTTTGGCTGTGTATGTGTTTAGTCAATTTTATCTGGAATACTAGGAAACGTTTCACAAAAGATGAGATGTTAACTCAGAAGTTGCTCGTTTTATATTTCATTGGCTCGGTATTTACTATGTTGCCCAGGGTGACTTCGGACTTGTGGGTCTCCCGAGTGCTGGGATCACAGGTGTCCCACCAGGCCTGACTCTCCATGCTTTTCTTTGTCGAAACTAAAATCTATTTAAGGGTATTAATTTCTGTAACTAATTGAGCATCCTACAAGAGTTTCAAGTCTTCAGAGACTGGTGTGAAATGAGTTTTGACACCGTGATAGGTTTAGTCCTCTGTCAACTAAGGTATTGACTGAGTATAGACTGTGACTCATGGGAAATTGGGCATCAAAAATACTCAGAGGAGGCAGGTAGAGGGGTAATGCAATAGGGAATTGTTGATTGTATTTAATCCAAGGCAGAGCACTGTGTAACACCAGGGCCTGCTTGTTGGGGTTTCTGCCCTGCCCAGTTCCCACAGCCGTTTAGGTCTGCATTAGTTATAAACTTATTGGCCCATTAGCTCAGGCTTCTTATTAGCTCATGTTAGCCCATTATTCTTATCTCTGTTAGCCACATGACTCGGTACCTTTTTCAATGGGACAGGTGACATCCTGCTTCTTCAGTGTCTGGACAGGACTGCAGAGAGAGTTTCCTTCTTCCCAGAATACTCCTGTTCTCATTGCCCCACCTCTACTTCCTGCCTGGCTACTGGCCAATCAGTGTTTATTTAGAACATAATTGACAGAATATAGAACTGTCCCACACCAGCACTGGATGCTCTCTGACCCAAGGCTAGGACTTGGGCCTGGATATGTTCACCAGGCAAGCATTCACAAGGCCGAGGTGCTCTCTGAACTATAAAGTCCTTCTGTGCAGGGACTGAGTTTGCCTTCCCAGAGCCCAGCCCAGTGCCTGTGTAACAGACCTTTCAATATTCGAATCATCAGTGAGTTATTTGTGCATCTGAAGATGAATCGACTCACGTGAGACTGAGTAGTGCTCCCTTAGCTGCTAGTCCAGCTCTTGTCCCTAAGTGCGTTCTCTAATCTATGACTATTAGACCAAGATTTCACTAGGTGTCCATTTGTAACAATAATTGAAGTAAAAAATTTATAAAATTATTTTGAAGGAAGTCACTTTTCTTAAAAAAATACTTATTCCAAATTTAGGTAAGTTTGTATTTTCTAAAATTATCCATAATTTATAATTTTTCGAGTAGTGATCTTTTTTTAGCTCTCTTTTGCATATCGGGGATTTTGTTTAACTGGAGTTGCTGCAGGACCTAAGGCTAACAGTTTGTCTGCCCCACCAGGAGCTGGACAGTCCCTTCAGGCTGTACGGACTCACAATGAATCCGCTGCTATACAACATCACCCAGGTTGTCATCCTGTCCGCTGTCTCTGGCGTCATAAGTGACCTGCTTGGGTTTAATTTAAAGGTAAAAGCCTTGTTTCATTTTCTTTAACCCTGTTATGTTACTCTTTTGAGATTTCACATGCATTGTAGGGTTGTTTTAAATAGTTTTTACAGTTATTAACAGTGGCTACACATTTAACTTCAGGGACTGACTTATAGTCATGGATTCTCATATTGATAGAACTTCTAATTTGGAACAAAATTCATTATATATAGGACTTTTCTAGGGTACATAAAGGAAGTATTTACTTTCCTCATTAATTGAAACTGATTCTAATGATTCAACAGAAAGAGCCATATTCTCCTCCCGGCCAGAAACTATATTATTTATGTAGCAATGGATATATCCTGTGATACATGTATAATGTTAGTAAGGGTTAGAAAGAACATAGTAAACAAAAATTGGTTGTATATTGACATTTCTCAGTAAAAGCCAACAAGAGTGACCTGATTTCCACTGCGGTGGTTCAGATGCGTCTTTAAAGGAGGTGACGGAGGAAACTGTACTTTGCACCTAGGAGTGGAGTTTAAGGGTAGTACGCAGTACTACCTAAGCTTCCATGTTAATAACGATCATGACTTGTAACATTTTTCTGTAGTTGTGGAAGATTAAATCCTGACGTTGAGAAGTGAAGAGGTAGCCCGTTTTCCAGAGCGAGAGTGCTGATGAAGCTGTCTGGAAGCTGTCGCTGGCTCTGTCCTGGAGTCTGCTGGGAACGAAGTGTTTACATCAGACTGCATTGTGCAATTCTTTTATTTATTTTGTTTATTTACTGTTTTTGTTGTTGTGTGTCTGTGTGTGTATTTCTTTCATTCTTTTTTTACATTGGTTTTAGTCTGTTTAAAGCATTGACGTTCTTAGTTGTTGAAAGGTGACAAAACTGACCCAGAAACCTGAGGTCCTGGTAATCGTTCATAAATAATCGACACATTGTGAAACTCAAAGCCATCGCTAAGCACTGTTTCTGCATCAATGCCGTGAACTTGCCTTACTTGAGGAAAACTTCAACTCTGAAATAGTGCATCGGGCACAGCTAAACACATAGAACATTTACTTTGATAAACCAGGATCCACTCAGGGTCGCTCTTGAAATATCTCAGAACAGTGCTGGGATCTAAGCCGATTAAGCTGCAGCTGAAGCGCCCTTCAGTATTAATATATGGTATTATGTAACAGGTCAACAAGTGCTCTTTGATAATAAAACTCTTATGGAGCAATAATTGTAAATGGTTACCATACTGTAAAGTATTTTGATAAAAATTAATTAGTGATAAATGTATTTATTTGAAACACTGAGCTGTTTGCACAGCTCCAGCTCAATGTGTGCACTTTTTAAGATTGTTACTTTCGGTGTATATCTTTATGTGGGATGTGTTACAGCGTACTAGGGCAGAATATGGTATCCTTTTGAGTGAGGTCTGCCTCGTCTCATAAGTGAAGTGCCTACCGCTTTTACTAAAGTGTGCTACGTTACTCAAAAGAATTTCCCATGGTACAGTAGAGCTTGTGCTGTCCCTACCGCACTTAAGTAAAGCTTGAGAGTAAAGCTAAGAACCAACAAAATACTTATCTGATTGCTAGTTATAAGATTTCCATATCTTCTGAAACGACAGCTTCATTCTACCACTCCTAACCTCTGAATTTAATCTGGTGCACCCTCCTCCCGCTCCATTATCTAAGGGCTATTTTTAGATGCTTTTAACTCGGAAAGCTAGCTTCTCTCCCTTCAGTAACTTGTCAAGTGTCCAGAGGGAGCTTATATCATGTTTCCTGATAGATAAATAGGGCCGTTACAATAGTCCCCTGCATCTGGCCTTGATCCTAAGTTGTTACATTTGTACAATCAGTAGTGTTTTAAGAACTACGTGAAGCAAAATATTTTTTGCGATTGCTTTGTTTGAGCCAAGCATTTGGTTTCTAAAACAAAGAACTTATTTGAAACAACCTAGAATTTTCTTGGTGCAAAGTCGCATTGGATATATTCATATTTTAGTGTATTTTAAGGAGTTTAAATAATTAATTGTAAATAATTTATTTGACTGGTGCAGTTCTAATTCCTGAATCACTCTTAATATCAGGAATGTGCAGAGGACAGAGCCACATGACACCATGTTGCTCTTCCTGTTCCTTTGACTAGCCTGAGGTCAGCCTCATGGTAGAGTGCTCTTTGTGTAGGAAACAGCACACAGCGTTATGTTCTATTTGCCTGTGTTCTAATCTGTCGATAATGACCAAAGTGCATTCTTAGTATTTTAAAGGAATGTATACCTGAGCTTTAAGAACATACTTAGTTTCTCATGTGACAAATTAGGCTTTGTCTGATATGTTTTTTCCTCTATTGTCTAATGTTGAGGTTGTTTTTAGGCACTATATTTTATAAACTTTTTCAAAATAAGGTACATACTTATACAGAACTTAACATTTTGCACAGATTATATCAAATATATTTTGAGGAAAAAAGTACAGCATGACTTCTGTTAGTAATAAAAAGATGAAATTACTGTATCTTACAAAAACCTATTTCAGAATGGAAATATTTTTGAGAAAAGTAGCTGAGTATACTGCTTTAGGAAAATGCTTGCTTTAGGTCACAGTTGAGTTTGACAGAGTCGGGAGTTGGTTGTACAGTGTACCTGTCAGCAATATGATACATTGATTGTGCCATTAGTGTGGGCAGCCGTAGAGTACGGAAAGGAAAATGTTTTAAGCAATTGATAATGTTAACAGAACCGTTTCAAAGTAGTTGACGTCGCTGCCTTTAAGGGTACTATGACTGTAAGAAGTTGAGACTGTAACTTACCACATCACAGAGAAGAAGCAGTTCAGAGGCAGGTGCTGTGCGGTTTCTTCGCCGTGTGTTGTTTTTAAAATAAAACATCCTATGACTGACCATCGTGTGTGCTGTTTTCAGTTTCGTGTGGGGGTAACTGTGTGCTTCCTGCAGCATCAGCCCCTATCATGCCCTTTAGACGAGGGATGATGGAACTAAAGTTTTCACAGTTTCTTGACACTTCGGATAGGAGAGCAGTGTACACACCGCATGGGTAATGCCAGCCCCTTTGTACTGGAACCTAGAAAACTGACTGTGGACTCAGGTGTTGAAATTCAGTAACAGGACAGTAATATTCAAAATACAGTTTTGCTGCATAATCACTATGAGATATCATGGCCAACAAGGAAGTTAAGTGTTGAAATCTATGTTTCCTAATTGATATAGGTTCCCGTGGTGCTCAGATTATCAGGAAGTCACGTGCGCCTTCAGACCTACCTTAAGCTCAGAACTGGCTCTTTAGTGAAAGAAGTCTCCACGGAATCCACACTTCAGCAGCAGCAATATGGCTCACACTTCTTTCATTCACGCTATTAAAGTCCCAGCTCTCTGTGACTGCCACACTCCCCACGTCGGGGGAAACTAGTAGGCTGCTGGGAGCAAGCAAGCCCACAACATAGCGCCCCCACACATTCGCTGTCAGACACCAGCCAAGAGAATCAGTAACTCAGTCCAGCACTCCACCCCAAATCGCATGAGATTCCACAGGTTCCTGTCATTCAGAGCCGAGCCAAGCTAAGTAGTGGGATGTCCGCTTCTGAAAACCGAGCTCTGTAAAGCTTTCCTTCCATTTATACTTAGTTTGCTTAAGCAGTTCCTAGAATTCAGGGAAAGCTCTCCAAAAAAGGATATTAGAAAGAGTGGAGACAATGGAAGGGGGTTCCAAAGGCAAGGAGCAGTGGCCCTCTCGGGTACACCCACCTTCCACGACCCTCTTCTGCTTTGGAAACCCAGGATATTCTCTGAATCCTGCCATTAGAAACTTTATGGGAGTGTTACCACGTGACTCCATGGAGTCCTCCGTTAGCACCTTTCTGGCTCCTCTCTGTAGAACATGAACTGAAATTGGGAGCTCTGAGCTTTATGATTGTGGCTTGAGCTGTCTAAGGAGTAGATGAGTGACCTTGAGTCAAAGGCCTTTATATTCTACCTCCTGCAAAGGCCCCAGTGCACAGATAGACCACAAAATCAGTGAAGCTTGTCCAAGGCTGCATAGGTAATGACAGCTCACATGTTCCAGGTTCCCACTGCAGGCGTTGTGTGTGATGGTGTCTAACACTGCTCCCTTCTTAACTAAGCAAAAATATTTCATCGTAAGAAAATACTTTGGGACAAACTAAAAAATTACCAGCCTGTATTCCTCGTCAGCTTGTGTATAAACTAACCAACCTCAGCAGGAAAAAGGTCATAATTTACTTTGTCGTGGCTTCTCTCCTTGATGTGACTGTGCCCTGCTGAAAGAACAAACATTGTTTCATGGTCTTCAACCTCTCGTCCTTGATTTTCTTTTTTAATTCTTAGGCATAATAAATTTTATTATGACATTTTCTTTCCCTCCCTCCCTCTCCCCCTCTCTCTTTCCTTTTGGAGACAGGGTTTCTCTGTGTAGCCTTGGTTCTGGTCATTCTGCACCCCGGGCTCTCCTCAGACCTACAGAGATCCCGCCATTATGGCATCTTTATACTTCCATGTCTCATACTTGAGTTCACCCCTCCTGTGCTACATTCCCCAAGCTCTGGTTCTTTCAGCTGTAGGCTGTGGGTGGGGACACCTGTCCTTGGTGCTGTGGGAAGAGTTTGTGAGCTCAGGAGCTGATACGCTTCCTCACCCTGCACTCTTTCTCAACAAGACAAGTAGTGGTCTGGGCCAGTTAACACAAGCCTCAAGATGAGCCATTTGTGTTAAAACATCAAGTGCCCCCTGCCAATTAAATGCTGTGCCTCTGCCTCATCTATATGATACAGATGAGGTCCTTTACAGGGAACTAGGATTTGATTACTCTTCTTTCTAAGGATGGGTCTTGATGTTAAGCAAAATAACTCAGAAATTGCGTGCTTTCTCTCATGTGAAATTTGGGGTTAAATACACGTAGTTTCACATTTAATATACATTTATAGGACATGGAAGTAAAAAGGACACTGAGAATACATGAGAAAGTCGAAAGCAGGGAGATTATAGCTCCGGGGAGCAGAGCAGAAACTGGGAGAGACACAGCGGGAGAGGCCCATGGACGGCACTGAGGAGTTGAGTTGAAGTCCCTTCTTTTATTTAACTTGGAGGCCAAGATAGAGTCATGTACTGAATTGAATGGCGGAATCATTTGAGAATATCTGCTACTGGAAGAGACTCAATTGAATGGGTCTTTCCAGCCACCGTTTCTAAGAGTTGGTTGCATGGTTGTAATCTGTGACTCCTTATCTCCCCTCTTAGGGTCATGTTTCCTTTGGGGGAGCCAGGCTGAAAAGCAAAGTACAATACCTGAAGACATCACCACGGGCAAGGATCAGTTTGGGAGTCTGGCAGACTGGATATTTCCTTTGCATTCCCCCCCCAGTAGCCACCCTTAGTATCCACAGCACTGACTTGTGTTATCCATTGGCTTTTTGTAGCAAGTGCCAGCGTGATCACTCCTCCAGTTCGTGGGTTGTTGCTAGAGACGGCTTTGCCCTGATCACACAGCTTCACAAGTGCCCAGGAATAACCACAACAATTTCACAGCTCTGAAGAGAGAGCTGAAGAGAGCAGAAGCCCCTAAACCCACGAAATTAACATCCTGCTAGACGGCGACAGTACCAAAAATGACCTGTGGATTCTGTGCGCTCTCCATCAGAATCCCGATTGGGAAGTTTGAAAAAAATCCTAAAATTCATGCGGAAGCACAGAAGAGTCCAAGCAGCCCGAACAATCACGTGCAAAAGGAACAGTGCTGGGCTTTCTTGCGACCTGGCTGCAAGCTTTACTGAGAGCCGTAGTAACAAAGCTGCCTGGCCCAGCACAAGACAAAGAGACGGGAGGGATGGGTGGAGGACCAGAGATGTGGTCACACGGCTACAACCACTAGAGTTGAACAAAGTAGTCAAAAGCATACGTTGGAGAAAAGACACACAATCTATATGATGTAAAAATAAAAATTAGACTTGGGGGAAGACGGGCTCGTGAGGTATAAGGACAGTGAACATGACCGCGTGCGTGTGACAGACATGAATGAAAATGTCTTAATAAAACTCACTTGTACAATGAAATTGAAAAATTTTTAACGCCAATGAAAACAGTTAAAACAATAGAAAATAAGGCTTTAGGCAGAACCACTTGGATTAGCTATTATAGAAACTAGCTATTTAAATGGACATCTCCATTTGGGTTTAAGCCCACAACAGCTAACAGCCACAGTGCCTGGGGTGTTTTCAGGGCTGAAGAATCCACAGCCTCTCCTAGCACAGTGTGTCTACCCGTTCTTTATCATCTTTGATGCTCACTTAGCCACCATCCCTCCGTGCAAGTTGAGCTACTATCTGTCGCGCTGGCCCTGGTGTAGCTACTGAATGGAAGCTGTTGCAGGGTTTTCTGGTGGAGAAACAGCACCTTCAAACAACCATCCTGACGAGAGGGAGCACTCTGGGGGCGGACAATCTAGAGTGGACGCTCTCCCCTCTCCACAGCCCACCACGTTAGGAAGTCAGGCTTCACAACCAACGGATCCTTGCGTCTGCTCACACTTCTAGAGAGAACCTGGCTGTCCACGTGGCTCTCTTCAGCTCAGGTTTCCGTAGTTCCCTGAAGTCAGTCTGTCTTCACTCGCCGTCTGCCCTGGGGCATCTCGTTAGTGGGTCCCTGTTTGAGACTGTCCCCCATTGCTCTACACAAGCCTTAAGGCAGAGCTCTCCCGGTTGACTCTGAATGGCTCGCTGGCTTGCCTCCTCAGCAGTGAACCCCAAGGCTGGCTGAGGGAATCCTGGACTGCTTGCCCCTCATCCTTCCCGCTGGGTTCCAGCCACTAGCAGGTATGAAGCTGAAGGCCACCGCCCCAGACAGTGACAACAGTTCTGCACTTGAATGTAGATTCTTTCACTTGACCCTTTGTTTCTGACTTATCTTTAAATATCTTGCAAGACTCTAGGTCTGCTTATAATTTAAATTCACACCCGTGCTCTCTAATCATATGGAGCTAGGTCACAAGCCACGGTTTGTGTCAGCCTGGGTCTGTGTGCACTGAGACATACAGTGGGGGTAGGTATATAACAGAGATGCCCAGTGGAGGGCAGATAACAGAAACCAAGATCTGTTTCGGTAGAGCATGACCTCTTCGTGATGGACGACTCTAAGCTGTTTGTAAGAATGACCCAGAAACTTTAAAACCACCCACTGACACCTGCTGTGCCCTTCGCGTGGCTCCAGGGACTTGGACCTGACGGGTTGTGCTGGGAATGAAGAAGTGATAGACACCCAGAAAGCTGGGGTCGGGTGGGCCCTCTGCTGGAGAAAACCCCCAGCCCCCTAGAAGCTCACTGCTTATTCTACAGAGCTGAACAGAGACAGGGGTATTACATGCAGACGAGGAGCAAGGTTTGTGCTCCACAGCTGGACCAAGGAGGCAGGTGTGGTCACTTCAGCAGGAGCCACCTCTGTAGGGAGCAGTCTGCAAGCGGCAAATATTCTGGGGGTGAACGGGTGGACATTTTCTGCACGCACTGTCCACATTCGCACTCGGTTCTGAGGAGGCTTTGCCGTCCCTTTCGGCCCAAGACTCTAGGCTCCTTGACGTAGCTGTGCTCAGGTCAACAAACACTTTCCCTCAGGAAATGGAAATCCCTGCTGCTTCTACTGAGCAACATCCATACAATATTTGCAAAAGTTTAAAATAATTCCACTCAAGCCGTTTTGCTTTTCTTTTTCCTTTCGTTCTGGAAAACATGGTTGTGTTTGTTCGAATGTAATTGGCCCCCATAAACTCATGCGGCGGGGCTATTAGGAGGTGTGGCTTCGTTGGCGTAGATGTGACCTTGCTGTGGGGTTGGGTTTTGAAGCTCCCAGTGCTCAGATACTGCCCATTGTGTGAAGGCAACTTCCTGCTGCCTTCTGATCAAGATACAGCCTGCATGCCGCCACGCTCCCCAACATGACGATAGCGGACTAACCTCTGAACTGTAACACTCACAACTAAATGTTTTCCTTTATAAGAGTTGCTGAGGTCATGGCGTCTCTTCACCGCAAGAGAAACCCTAACACAATAGCTTTCGTTAACATTTTTATTATAAACATGTAGCTGGTTTCCGTTATTGCTGTGACTAAATCTTTAAGATATTTTCTCAGATTAATTTTAAATATAGTAAATATTGATTAAAATAGCTCCTCCGAGCTCTTTGGATTCCCCGGTGATTTGTGAGCTGGGGAATGGCTCAGTTCCCAAAGCACTTGCGGCTTAAGCATGAGGACCTGTGTTCAGGTCCCTGGCACCTGGAAAACAGCCGGATGAACTAGCAGAGACAGACAGATTGATGGAGCTTTCTGGCCAGCCAATTAGCCAATCAATGAGCGACGCTGTCTGAAAAAGTGGAGAAACGGTTAAGGAAGAAACTGAGTCTCCCCATCTGGCCTTCATCTGCACCACACCCCAACCCCCATACACATGCACACACTGGTTTTGTTTTCTTGTTTTTAAAGCGGAGACCAAACCTCTGAGAACAACTGGTCTCCTCTTTGGCTACTTAAAGTGAAAGGTTGGGTAACCTTGGTGTTGGAGACACCCACAAATATTGAAAGCAAGACACATAGCAAGGACATACAGATACAGCAAAAGCTAAGCAGCCATTGGTCATATAAGGTGTGAATGAGACAGTTATATTATTTAGTTTACATTTTATATATAGTTATATTAATTAGACATCATTTTAGAAATATTATAATCATTCTATCATATGTAATATATAGATATTACACATATCCTATACATTATAATACATTATGATATATTGGATATCACACATGTAACATAATATATAATTATATATAATTAACATAATATATAATTATAACATATTTTATAATTATAATGTTATATATCACATATAGCATATAATACAATTGTATTAATTAGATATTAATAGGCATGGTTTCAACACCTTGCCCTTGGGATCTTTGAAGTAATACTAAAATGTTCGATTTAAGGAAAAAGTAACCAAAATGAAAAATTAAGGCACGGTGAGGCTTGGGTGGGAGATAATTTGGGAGTCTGGAAACCTGAGTTCTATGAAAGGCTGGCCACGTGTATGATGTGGAAGCCGGGCTGCTCAGCACAGGGATTTCTATCCGTGTTCTACGGTTGCTTCATTGATGCCAGTGTTTGACGAACCCGGACTTCCTCTTGCGTCAATACTTAATCCGGGCTAGCACCCTTCTGGGATTTAACTTCTCCACTGTTATCAAATGGGAGTCAGAAAGCTTTCTAGGCCTTTGCTTTCAAGTAAAGGAGCCTGTGTCTCATGAGCATGAATGTGGGGTATGCTTGCTGACTCATCGGCTTGAAAGCCAGCCCAGGCCAGCGCTGGCTCCGCTGGAACTGGATGCAGAGTGCGACCTCCATTTTTCCTCCCCTTTAATTTCCGTCTTCTGTCCGCTCCAGTCAGGAGCTCTGTTTTGTTCTCAGCCAAGATTTTCCCACTCACCTGGGAAACATGTCCCCTTCCCCACAAATGAACCAGATCCCAAATTCACGTGGCCATCTGAGCTCCTAAGTCCGCGTGGTCACGTGGACGAGACCCTGTCTCTGCTCCAAGGCCTTCAAGACTCTCACCCGAGCCAGGCCTGGCAGCTTGTGCCCCTAAGGGAGGCTGAAGCAGGAAGATCCCTACAAGTTTGAGGCCAGTCTGGGCTTAAGCCAAGGCTAAGCAATGTAAGTTGCTGACTCAAAATTAAAATTAGTTGAAACGATATTAAAAGACACCTTCTGGCTTTACCTAGTCCTGTTTGTTCTTTGAACCAAGGTTGGCTAGAGAGCATCAACTGTCAGCCCGTCAGACTGGCATTGACCATCCCATCAGAATTGAAGGAATAACAACAAGGCCCGTTAGAGGTCACAGGGGCGCCTTGAGAACTGCACCCTGTGCCCTGAAGAAGCCATAACACAAAGCTAACTCTGCCGTGACGTATTTGCGACATGGAAGACATAACCACCAGGCCAGCACAGCGCTGTTCAGTCTGATGGTCTCCAAATCCCTTCTTAGAAACAGTTTAATCTTTTCCCATTGCCTTTCAGACATTCCGTCTGCATGGCTAAGATCTCATTTTCACTCCGTCTCTTATGGCTTTCGCTGTGGCAAGAAAGGCAGAACAGATCCGGCTGAGCTGCTGTGCTCTGAGCCGGTAGAGCTCCCTCCAGCTGCTTCCATCACAGGTGGGCTTCTCAGTTCTAAATCTTTCCTGCCTGACTCCTTTGCAACCCTGGGATAAAGCAGAGATGTGGGATCAGAGCTGACATAAAAAGACCTCAAACCGCTAGACAAGCGAAGGGGATCTCTCGATGTGGAATCCTTGCTGGATTTGAAATTTAGTCGCGTGATCTTACCTGGCCTTGGGAGTACAGAATGAAGGGTAGGGTAGGCGAAGGGTTTCTTCGCTGAGCTGGACATATTCAGCGTGCGGCACATTCTGCTCTTTCAGAAGTAACCACTTCTAAAAAAGCTCGCTCCACTGAGTCACTTGAGGCTCGCTCTTGTTTTTGTCTCTTCCGAAGAACAGACAGCAGAGTCTGAATCTGTTAAGCAGAAAAGCAGTATCTATTGTCATGTCCGTAAGCAGCTTGTCGCCTGGCTGTTGGGTTTACATCAGTATTAACAGAATGAAAAGCAGCGTGCCATGTAGCTAATATGCTCTAGAATCTTCAAGCCCAGAGATTTGCATTTAGAATTAAGCTGTGAGGCCCTGGACGGCTTAGAGATCCAGAGAGAGGTCATAGTTCAGCAAGGAGCTTTCTTTCATTGTGTGCCAATAACAAGTAGGATGATGGAGAGAAAGAAACAGGAAGCCGTCAGTCAGTTCCAGAGACCAAAGCCCACGTCTGCAATTGCCTTTGTGACCCTCCTTTCTATTGTCCCCATCTCTGGCTTTAAGTGCGCCCCACCTCCACCATACAAATAACTTTTAATGTGAACAGTGTCACCTGTCATCTTCTTGGATGACCAAAGTCAAGACGACCACAATTCTTGGTTTACACAGGCAAACTCTCCGTCAAGAATTCAGAATGATAATAATTTTTGAATGTTCCATCAATGCTGACTTGTAAAAGTTCTTGGTAGGTATCAAATATGCCCAGGAAAGTTATACTTCCTAAATGGACTGGCTAACTAGCAGGGACCGCGCTGGTTTGGAGCAGTTCTGGGTATTCAGACTCCGTTCCTGTGGGGTGGTTTGTGCCTGGGCGCTCTGTGGCTCTGAAGAGGAGCCCAGGGGGGCATTCCAGAGTCTTAAGTTTAGCTCTCCGATTTCCAAAGGCTTAGAATGGATCCAAATGAAGTCTCTCACCCAACTTCTGGGAGCAAGGGGAGTCACATCCTGTGAGCAAAAGGAAAGAGAAAGCCATGAACTCACTTCTATGCCCCTGACTTGGAAGTCAGCTCTTTATCCCCAAGTCCCCACCTAGACTGCACTCACCAAGGCCAACAGAACTCCCTGAGCTGCAGACTCAGAGGGCAGATTTCGCTGGGAGTCCATGAAGAGAAAGGTGGGGCTTGTGAGAACGGGGCTGTTGGCAGAAGCCATCTTCTCTGGCTCGGGCCCTGGGAGCCGCTGTTTATGACTCAAGGCCCTTACTAGTCTAGAACAGTTACCAGTGGAAACCTGCTAAAAGTTCTGCTCACCCACGCTGGCTTCAGACCCCTGAGCTCTAAACGGAAGTCACTCTTCTGCCCCAAGATTTCGTTTTCTCATAGCATTAAAGTGAGGCGCTCATTCGAAGATTTGTAAAATATTAAATGTGGGTATGTGGAAGTTTACCTGTAGAAATTGCTTTATGAATGCCAGTTATTATAATTATGGCCTAAATCATGTGATCAGCTGTCACATAAGGGCAGTTCTATCAGTAATGAGCCACCTGTGACTCTGACCCCTGTGATGCTGGAGGATTTTATTTCCTCTTTCAAATCGTAGCTAACATTTTGCTTTGGAGACAGGGTCACACTGGCTGCAAGCTCCTCGGGCCTACCATCTAAGCCTTCTAAGAGCTAGGATTACAGACACACGCCACCATGCCCAGCTCTCACGGCTGTTGTAATTTGTGTAAGCCCTTTGTTATGTCTGACAAAGACAACATAGTCCTATGACCTGGTTTCAGAGTATGTCCCATCATTAAGTGACCCGTGACCTGTACAAAATTAAGTTTAATACTTCATAGATATTTGTATTAGACTCAGAACCTGTTTGTTAGGTTCCCGTTGGGCCTGTAACTGGTAGCTCTTGTTCATGCCAGAGCATTGTCTTGAAGTGTATAGCGTGCAAGCTAAAGCCAACTGGTACCAGCATCTTGTGATGACGCCATCACCTTGGGAAACTTGAACACGCTTAGTCATGGGAAGTGCTAACAAATGGTACATGGGCATGTGATGTTCAAATGTTCCCGAGTGCTTCTCCTAGAGACAGAGAGAGGGCTCTATCGAACCTAGCAGTTCTATAGTGTGAATTCTCTTAGGAGTTGGACTGCTCCATTTCTCTTTGGCCTGTAAGATCAGCTTTCAGGACAATACAGTCACTTTCTGTTTCTCTACTAAAGCACGTGTTTGAGAACACAGAAGCCTCCGTACACCCGAGGTTATCAGAAATGAATGTACATCGAGCTGCCATGGCGCAAGCCAAAGGAAAATTAAGTCCTCGTGATTTTTTAATTACATCATGAACATGAATAATCTCCCTGTTTCCACAGCAGTGATTGAACCCAGGATCTCCAGTGTGCCAGCCAGGTGATCTGCTTCACAGTCTTCCCTGCAAAATTAAAATAAGGAAACAGATCCAGCTTATCTACCCTCCAGTCAGAAATCATACTTCGTACGAACAAGTAGCTTACAACTTGGTCTTTGATCGCATCTGAAATGCCATCATTATAAATTATTACTGAATAGTTTCATTATTGTTGTTATCTTTGTTGAATGTTATTGTTGTTGTTGTTGTTGTTATTGTTGTTGAACGTCCTGAGAAAGAGCATTGCTGTTGACTGAGAGATGGCGGGCTTGAGGCAGGGTGTGGTAGTCAGGGAAGGATGGGAAGATCAGGGGCCACAGGTCTCACCCATTCTGCAGACCAAGCAAGGCCTTAGCAGGTGGATCCACCTGGCCTTACAGCCATCAAAGGATGGGAAGATCAGGTGCTGCTTTCTTCTGCCCCTTCCTTTTTGAGCTCTTGTTTCTGACAAACCCGAGGGATGCCATGGGCTTTGCCTTACGGAGCTTGTTATGGAAGGCTCTGCATTTAAACTAGCATTTATCTGCCCCCCCCAGGCAGTTATGCAATATTCTTCAGGAGTCTAACAGGCAGAGTTGTTTTTAGCAAAAATCTTTCCCAGCAGAGGCTCAGGGAAACCTGTGGTAAGGAGAAGAGCAGACAGAAACTGCCAGGAGAATAGCTGGGTTTCTATTTTAAGCATAAGAAAGCCATTATGTTTTAATGTATCACATTCCCATGGATTCATAGCCAGTGACCTGCAAGTACAAGCCTGAGGCTAGAGCATCGCTCTGAAAGAGTCTGATTTGCCTTCCTTTGTCAGGCATCACGGGGTAGATCTTAGGAAGCCTGCTTCCTTCATTCTAGGGGCAGTGGCAGTGGCCTACCAAGAGATCACAGCTGCGCTACAAGGGTAGCCTGTGGGGGAAGTGTAGACTGGAAATGAGTCACGGTACCAAGGGTTTCTGTCTTCAGACAGGCACAAGACCTCAGCCTAGAGCCCTAGGCTTTGCAGAGTGGTACTGGAGTTACTTGGGCTGTTGGTGCTGTTGGGTCAGGTGGAATGGGAAGATGCCCGGAGTGGCCTTATCATATCTGATGGGCCAGAAGGCCCTCCGAAAGGAGCCATGCTTTCTGATGGATTGTCCGCATTCTCTAAGGTAGACAGACCCACCCTCCTCAGTCGCTCTGCCTCTCATCTGCTCGCAAGTGCTTCTCACAAGCCAAATCCTATCTTTGTGCTATGTTTACTCCACAGAAGCACAGGAAACTCCTGGCCACACAATTATTAATTACTAATCTAAACTTGGTAGGAGGTAACCAGGAAGTTTTGAGAGATCTGGAGGAGGCTCTCTTAGTAGCCTGCCCATCTTAGGGTCTTTGGTACTTAATCTCAAAAGTCAGTGAGATTCCCCTCAGGACCCTGATGGGGAACCACCTTCAGCCAATGGCTTTTGAGAGGCTGGACCAGGTGGGGCATTTTTGGCCTCTTTTTTGAAATAAATTTTACACATTAATTGAGGTCCATCATTCAGGGCTGCTGAAACTAACTGAATCCAGTCATGTGAGGTGGCTTTAATGCTAGAAGACCATGACTTTATCATCTCCTTAACAAATGTGGAATGTGAGCCATAAGTTACAACAGCTTGCTTAATTTTTTTTTAGATCATTTATTTCTATAGGTATCCATCTACCTTCTTTGGATCCTTTTGGGCCTTTAGAACTTAACTTGATGCTTTGTCAGAGTAGATTACAGGGTAGGAGGCTAAAACCCTGGGTAAGTCATCTTTGACAGCTACTGGCAATGTTGAATCCTGTCCTGTGTCTTTTTTCCCTGTTTATCAGCTCCAATAATTTTTCAATTATTTTAAATCTTTTTATTATTGTCTTTAGTAAAGCCTGAATCTCCTGAACTGTATATATATTTAGTGATTTTACTGAGGCACCTAGCCTCTGGTCCTCATTTTGCACGTGTGATTTTAAGGTCTGAAGTTTTTTCTTTAAAGATAACATCTCATCCTTGGACATTATTTGAATAGTATATAGATTGTCATCCTGGAGAGATAATCTTTTTTGCTAACTTATCATAACTTTTTAACAAATTTTGATTGTCAAATTTAACAGTATGAATTAGATAATTTCTTAGAACCCTTAGATATGGATTTAATTTTGTCTATAAAATTAATGTTATCCTTTTTAATAGTATTAATTTTTAAGGCAACTCTTGATTTTTGGTGGTATTAATCCTGTCAACTAGCTGTTTATTATTAGTCTGTAAATATTGTATCATTCCTAAAAGTGCCATATTTTTTCTTAATGATAGAATATGGAGAAAAAACTGAATCCCAATACCCAATGCATTGAAGTATCACCTTAATCATATAATCCTCACATAATACAATCCATAATAAGCAAAAAAGTTACTAAAAGTTGCAATATTAATGAAGTCTGCCATATTGATTTATTAGTTACCTGTTATGTGATCCAGTAAACTGCAATCTTTATTGTCAAGCCGACGTCGTGGTTACAGAGTTGCGACTAGAAGCAATGCAGCTGGTGGTGACAGGAATGGTCCTGGGCCACTGTAGTTTTCCACCTTGGTAAATACTGAGAAATATGCTTTGCTTGACAAATTAAAAGCAATGAAATCAGTTCCATACATGGGGCAAGAAAATTTTATAGGCTTAGGGATCTCTTTGAAAAAAAAAAGGGGGGGGATTGGACGGGATAATAGATTAGTGTGAGCTTACTCACACTAATAATAATAGTGAGTAATAGAGTAAATACTTGTGAGTTATTACTTATAGGCATACATTGGCATAGATTCTTGTATATTGATACAAAGTTAAATTACATTGAACATTGTATGCATGCATGCTTAAAACATTTTTATATATTGATATATATTTATCATATTGCAATACTTATACATTGTTTACATTTTGAGGTCATTGTCCTCATTTGTTGCACAGTTNACTCACACTAATAATAATAGTGAGTAATAGAGTAAATACTTGTGAGTTATTACTTATAGGCATACATTGGCATAGATTCTTGTATATTGATACAAAGTTAAATTACATTGAACATTGTATGCATGCATGCTTAAAACATTTTTATATATTGATATATATTTATCATATTGCAATACTTATACATTGTTTACATTTTGAGGTCATTGTCCTCATTTGTTGCACAGTTGTTTATTGTATAATATTCTAATATGAAGTCTTATTCTTTAAGTTATGTAGGTGTTAAGAATTATCTCAAGTGAAACAAAGCACAAGATGTGTTGAATAAATAGAAACAGAAGGACAGAGAAGAAGGCTGAGCCCCTATGTGGCTAACATGACAGTGAATTTATGGGGTCATGACCTGTTACAGCAATGGAATACCCAGATTAACATTTCTGCAGTCCCAGACGTTTCTTGATGTAGAAAGGTCATCTGTCTATGTGTTACTTTCATTGGTTAATAAAGAAANTGTGTTGTTATTTCGGGGTATAAGCTAGCGGTGCAGGAGCTGGGCCGGACGAAATGCAGCCCTGCTCTCCCCTAACACTACAGTTTCTGGGACGGATGTTGTAAGATATTATAAACAAAGGTCACCAGCCATTCAGGCTGTACAAGAACAAAGCAACTAGCAAACTTTCAGAGGTACTAATGGCTCTACCTTTAAAATGGTTAACTGAGACACCCATATGGGTTAAACAATGGCCTTTAACAGAAGACAAACTTCAGGCTTTAGGACAGCTGGTACAGGAGCAACTAGATGCTCACCATATTGAAGAATCAACCATCCTTTGGAATTCTTCTGTATTTTTTGTTAAAAAGAAATATGGAAAATGGAGAATGGTGACAGATCTAAGAGCTATCAACAAGGTCATTTGACCTATGGGCCCTCTACAATCTGGAATTCCTTGCCTTCTCTATTACCAAAAGGATGGCCTCTTATAGTTAATAATTTAAAAGATTGTTTCTTCATTATACCCTTACAAGAAAAAGACAGAGAAAAATTTGCTTTCACAGTGCCTACTTAAAATAATTCTCAGCCTACTAGGAGATATCAGTGAACAATCCTCTCACAGGGAATGGTCAATAGCCCCATCTAGTGCCAATACTTTGTAAGTCAACCATTGGAAATTATATATAAACAATTTCCTAAATCTATAATTTACCATTACATGGATGATGTTTTCTATCTGATTCAAATGCAGATACCTTAGAAAGAATGTTTGAAGAAGTAAAGGAAGTTTTGCCTAAATGGGGATTACAAATTGCTCTTGAGAAACTACAGAGAGGAAATTCTGTCAATTACTTAAGTTATAAAATAGGTTTAGAAAATTAGACCAAAAAGGCACAAATTAGGAGAAACTGATTGTGGACTCTTAATGACTTGCAAAGATTGTTAGGCGACATTTCCCATCTGCGACCAGCTATTGCAATAACACCTGGTCTAATAATTCATTTAAACAAAACCTTAGATGGTGACAAGTCTTAAATAGTCCCAGGGAATTAATAGCTGATTCTGAGAAAGAATTAATGGTTGTTGAAAAGAAATTACAAGACGTTCATGTTGATAGGTTGGATCCAAATCTTAATTGCATTCCAGTCATATTGCTTTCTAGAATTTCCCCTACAGGAATTTTAATGCAGAAGGAGAGTATTATCTTAGCATGGGTGTTTTTTTAACCACATAAACCAGGTAAATATTAAAAACTTATGTGGAAAAGTCTTTGAATTAATTGTAAAAGGATAATTGAGACTTTGTAGGTATAGACCCAGAAGAGATTGTAATGCCTTTTACTACTGACAAAATTTTTTAAATTATGGAAAGACAAAGAAAAATTATGCTAATTTTTAGGAGGGATTAATAACAATTATCCCAAAAGTGATAGAATTAAGCTTATAAAGAGAACTACATGGATTCTTTCCCAAATTCTATGAGACACACCAATAACTGAAGCCTGTAAATTTTATGCTGATGTAAATAAATCGGGAAAGGCAGGTTAGAAATCAGAAGATTTAAGTAAGGTAGAAAAAGCCCTTACAATTCTGTCAAAAAGACAGAGTTATATGCTATTTTCATGGTACAATATAATTACTGATTCACAATATGCAGAAAGAGTTGTCTTGCATATTAAACTGCTGAATTTATATCAGATTATATAGAATTAACTTAATTATTCACTCAGGTTCAAAATATAATCAAGAATAGGCTTTGTTCCATATATATACCACACATCTGATCCCATATGGGTCTGCCAGGTCCTCTAGCACAAGGTAATGCAGAAATTGATTATTGATTGGAAGTGTGCTGAAGGCCTTAGGATTTCATAAAAAAAATCATGTCAATAACAAAGGTTTAAAGAAAGAGTTTTCTATTATATGGCAACAAGCTAAGGAGATTGTAAAGAGATGTCCTACTTGTTCTTTCTATAACCAAACACTATTATCTGCAGGGATTAACCTAAAAGGTACCCAAAGGAATGAAATCTGACAGATGGATGTGTTCTACTTTATAGAATTTGGAAAATTAAAAATATGCACACCACACCATTGACATTTATTCAGGTTTTCAATGGGCAACTGCCTTGAGCTCAAAAAAGGCTGATTCAGTAATCATGAATTTATTAGAAGTTATGGCCATCATGGGCATTCCTGCACAAATAAAGACAGATAATGCTTACTATAATATAAAGCATATTACAGGTATACCAAACAATCCTACAGGTCAGGCAGTTATAGAAAGATCAAATTGA
>LOEQ01004215.1:108165-125382 GCA_001685075.1 Bramus lutescens
GGAGAGGGAGGGGACTGACAGGAGGGGAGAGAGTGGGAATTTGGATTGGTATTTTTTAGTAATAAAAAAGGAAAAAAAAGGCCAGACTATCCTCCCCCAGCAGTTGAATCTAAGCAGGAAAACTAAACCCAGCCCCTCCCCACTCCTTACAGTAAGCTCAGCTCCTCCCTCATCCTTGCAACCAGCCTATGGCTTTACCTAGTGCCTGGCTCCAGGACTCCCTGCACCTCCGTGGGAGGGTGCTTCCTAGTCAAAGAACACTGTTGCTCAGAGCTGGGACCCTTCTATCAATCCCAAGGAACAGCCAAGGCCAAAAAAGGAAGGCCAGGGCCAGGCTAAACCACATTGTGTGGAACTTCCAGCCACCCCTCCGGAAACTTCAAAATTCGGCATTGTTCAGGAGATCTGAAGGCTCCTTCATTCTGCAGGTGCCTGTCCTAATGGCAGTTGTCTTTCCTAATGCAGGTGCTTGCAGGAACTGAAGGCCTGCCCCCCTTCAGGGCACCATTTCCTAACGCTTTTCTGAAGGGTAATCTTGGGTTAGTCCCTTTTCTTCACTTTACCCGGTTCTTTTTAATCTTTAACAGTAATAAACTCGGAGTAATGTCTTCAAAGCAGGTCCTCATGAGGAGGCTTGTGACTGTTCCCTGGGAAGCCTTTTTCCCAAGGCTGGAAAGGAAATGCCTTGACAGAGTTATTTATATGAGAACATATAGTTGAGGTATTTATGGGTAAAAATCGTTTCAACTGTAGGATTTGCTTTAAAATGGAGTTTTTAGTCCTTTCGGAGCTGCTGTGATGGATAATGTATAAGGAACAGAAATTTTGTCTTGCAGACACGAAGGCTGATCTCTTCCTGCATCTTCACAGGGCAGAAGGCAGAGGCAAGAGGCGATCGCAACGATTTCTCCCAGGCAGAAGGGCGATAAAGAAAGACAAGAAAACCCATTCTCTTCCTGTCTGCCTCATCCCTTCTGTTCTAGGGATTGAAGTCCAGATCTATGCATGCTCATGCTGGGCAAATGCTATACCACTGACCTTAAACGTTGCTCGCAATGACATCGATCTGTCCTTGGAGGCTCAACCCTTACGACTTAACCATCCCATTAGCTCTCGCTGCATTCAGAATCAAGTTTCTAAGCCATGAATTCCAGAGGACACATTCAGATTGCAGATATATTCTGACCCCCCCCCGGCACACACACATGCACGCATGCACACACACACACACACTCGCACGTCCATCTGGTGGTGTGGACAGCTAGACAGAAAGGAAACATTTGTCAAGGTTGAAGTGGGATGACGTGCAAGGCAGATTCGCTATGCCTTAGTTTCTGCTGTCAGATGGAATCTGACGAAAGTGTTTCTTATCTCTTTCATTTGATCACAGTGCCCCTGCCCTTAGGCCAGTTGCTCTGTAGAGTTTCCTACTTGGTAATGTTTCTGTGGCTCCCACACGGTGACTGGACGCTGCTGCCTTAGCAGAAAAGCACTGAAGGCAGACAGCCGACCAGAGCGGCACAGGGTGGGGAGGCTTTAACAGAAGCAAAGAGGAGAGGTTATCCGACCAAGGAAGAGACTAGAAAGGAGCGAAGTCTCCATGGAAGATGAAATGGGGTGAACAACGTGCAGCTGAGAGTTAAACACGCAGGAGAAAATAGTGCAAACCTCCATACGCTTCTGACTTCTTTGTCTTTCAGGACCCTAGCGTCTTAGCTCTGGGTAAGGCCGACCTGGAGCAAGGCGCCAGACCCTGGAGACTTCAGAGGCCCTAACAAGTGCTCCCTAACCTACTGCTTAACGAAGGGGCAGCAGCGCCTCGGACAGCGCTGGCCTCACAGCATCTTCCTCTCAGCCATCTTAGGAGACGTCCAAATAGACAGAAAACGATTTGCAGAGCAATCAGACCCAAATTCCCCTGCAGGCGGCACTTTATGCCGCACATTAATGGCGCTTCGTCATCAGCTGGTCTGAGCTTCCTGATTAGTTCGCACTCTGAGAAACTTTTTCATTAGCGTTGCAAGTTATGTCGTTTGGAGCCACATAAGGTGACTAATGTCTTTTTTTTTTTAATACTTTATGGGCAGAGATTCAAGGGCCAAATGCTGGTGACTCAGAGACATGCCCATGATTAAAAGATTAGTTGTAAAGAGTCTTAGGAGCGCGTCTGCACAGCGATGACGAAAGGCCTTGGGCCTCGGTGCTCTGGCTCTTCGAGCTGGCTCATTGTCCCAGCTTGTAGCTGCTAAGGCAGGTGGCTCTGCTCTCTGTGTGACTCAGAGGAGGTAGGGCAGCAGATTCGCCAGGAAGAACGATGTCAAATCCAGTCATCTGACCCTGGGAGAAGGTCGCCGGCCAAGAGGTTCGGTCTTCATGGGGAACAGAGGGGTGTTTTCTTGATCTGAACAAGGGCCCCCGGACAGATTTGGAAACTGAGGTGCTACTGTGGGAAGCAGGTGTTTATTAAAGAATAAGCACACTGTTGGGGAGCTGTTGTCTCGGTCATGTGTGTGGCTGTGTGTATTCATGGCATGAAGTGTGTTAAAATGCTAGTCAAGGAGACAGAGAGGTGGCTCCATGGTTAAGAGTGTCCACTGATCATGCAGAATACCTGGGTTCAGTTCCCAGTATCCATGTGGTATGTGTACCACCTGGAACCTCAGTTCCCGGGCTCTGTTCCCTTTTTCTGGCCTCTGCATACACATGGTACATGCAAACTCATGTGCATGCACATGCACGTATGCATAATGAAAATAAACTTTAAAGCGTGAGTCAAGGCAGAGGCCCTGCAGAACGTCACTCCAGTGACAGCCATTTGCCCTCAGAATACAGCAGACGTCTAAGAAGCCAAGACTCGGGCAGACTGCAGTGCCTAAGCAGTCCCGCGACGGTAAGCCGGCAAAACTCAACTCTTCCCTTTGTGACATCTTACCTCCCAGAGAGATGTGAGCAGAGCAAATTCCTCCTCTGAAGAGATGGTGTTAGCAGTATGCCTCCGTTCCTTGACACGGCAGCTATCTGTGGAGACATTTGAATGGCTGGGGATGATGGTGAGGAGAAAGGCGAAAACCCCTTCCTTGGTGGAGATTTTCTTTGGGAGTCTTGTGGGAAGCACAGCCTGGTAGATGAGTACAACAGATTTGCTAAATGGGCTGGCGAGGTGGCTCAGGGTCAAGGTGCTTGCCACCAATCTTGACAACATGAGCCTGGTTTCCAGGACATGGTGGAAAGAGAGAATTGATTTCTGCAAGTTGTGCTCTGATCTGACCTCCACACAGATGTTGTAGTGCACACACACACACACACACACACAGAGTAAAAACATAAAAGGAAATAAAAATTTAAAACAGAAAACATAATGGTTGTAAATGCTAAGGAAATTAATTAGAAAATGAAGTATAACTATAACTCCGGCATTCAGGAAGGAGAGGCAGGAGGATTGCTGGTTTAAGTCTATATATGAGATCCTGCATATAGTATTATCTCGAAGAGCAAGGGAAAGAATGGAATATGTATCTTTGAGAGCAAGGGGCGTATCAGTGTTCTGTTTCTTTATAACAAGTGACTACACACTCGGCAAGTGAAAATAGCAAGTGCATTTACTATCTCATGGGCCTATGGGGCCAGGAGTTTAGTTAGACCAGTTCATCTCTGCCCCCACTCAGGTCCTCACAAGATGCCAGCAACATCCTCACTTGGAGACCAGGGCAGAGTCACCCTCTTCCAAGAGTACCCCCTGTGGCAGTTTAGTTCCTATGGCTGTGTGACTAAGGATCTTTTGGGAAGTTGTCCCTTGTGAAGACTACTCTCAGGTCCTATCGGTCTCCTGGTTCCACTGACCCTCTCAAGACATGGCCGCCTACAGCAAGGATAGGTCATGCTCTGGTCACCAAGACGGTCTCACACCATGCAACATCATTTAGAGAGCTTCATTGTCTGGCCATAAAACGTAGCCCATCAAGAAAATAACACGCTGTTGTCTCGGACACTTTTTATTGTAAGAGACAAGAGACAGGATGATGCCGCTGTAGTTGGCAGCATGAACCCAGGAGACTGGAGCCTAAAGATGAGGTGGACAAAAGTCTCATGCGATAGCCAACTTTATTCAGAGCATTGGAGAGTTTATACTTTGAGAGTTAAGAAGAGTCAACTGAGTAAGGTGTTCAATAGACCACATGTGGTAAAACCATGTTTCTTTCCATAGAGACATGTGAATAACAACAGCTGAAGCAACCTCACTCATAGAAACACATTCCAAGAACAGGTCTGTGCTTTGAAGAAACTGCGGTCACAGACTCTTGTCTGTTTCCTTGGCATTTTCTCACATATGCTCAGAATTGTCACATGACTCCATTCTTGGACTGTGTTCTCACATCTTCCTCCCGCCCCCTTTAAACTTTTAAGAGCATGATATCCAGAGTGGTTTTGAGTTGAGATGTAGATTAATCTAATTGCCATCTGTTGCATGAGTATCCTATGAGCAAGCAAGTTATAATATTAAAATGGTGAAATCATTGTATGTAATACTCTGTCACCGAGAACAGACATCCAGACTATATCCAAGATATATTTCATATCTTATACTGATCAGAAAGATCTAGAGAATAGCTTGAAAAGAGACCCGCATGGTTAGTAGTTCTTGTATCTTGAGGAATGTAAGCCCATGTTTCCCTTTAGTACGAATACAAATGTTATGATGTCCTATGCAAACGGGGAGCTAGTTAAATCTCAAGGAAAGAGTAAATGAAATCCCTTCTTCAGATGGATGAATGAGTTTATTAAGGTCTCAAGGTCCATTCATAAACACAGGGTCATCAGTGAAGTAACTTTTCCCTTGGTGCACAGGGCCTGAACTTGGCCCAGGTGGGCAGCCTTGACTTGTGATGATATGGTCACTATCTCCTTTTGTCCTTTAGCTGGAGGTGACTTCCACTGGACCCTTGCCCTGGGCAGGTGTCCTTGATGGCCTGGGGCTGGAGGAGTGCACAGAGCCTCCGTGGATTCATCTGCAACCACAGACCTTCCCGATTTTCGTCTGGAAAAGTAAAATTGAGTCAGGTTAAGGCCTCAGCTTGCTTATTTCCTTCTGCAATAAAACCAAGGAGCTTAGAGTATGCATAAGCATGAGTCTATTGCTAGAAATAATCCTACCACCCAGACCTGGAGAAAAAGAGGAAAGGAGAGAGCTAGGCAGGTATCTAAAGGAGGGGGCTATGTACAAATAAAAGGAAAATACCCCAAGAAGATGAATGTAGCTGGGTTGCAGTGAAGCCAAGGAGAAAGGTGAAAGTGTGTGTGTGTATGTGTGTGTATATGCGTGTGTGTATGTGTGTGTGTATATGCATGTGCGTATATATGCGTGTGTGTATGTATATGTGTGTGTATATGCATGTGTGTATGTGTGTATATTCGTGTGTGTATGTGTGTTTGTATATGTGTGTATGTGTATATATATGTGTGTGTGTGTATGTGATGTATATGTTTGTGTATATGCGTGTGTGTATGTGTGTGTGTATGTGTATGTATGCAGAGAATGAATGTGAGGAGGCATGACTTAGGAATACGAATTTGTTATAGTCCTGGAATTGTAATCATAAATAATCACTTTCTGAAATCTGCATCCTATCTAGCTGCTTGAAGTATAATTCAGATCTTTATAAGTGCATAGTTCTGTCTATTCTGACAAGCACAAAGTCCTTTAATCCCCACCACAGTCAAGACAGAAGCCAGTTAGGCTGCTCAGGAAGTGCTCTCAGGCCATTGAGATCAGCAGCTTCCCTGCCTGTCTTAGGCTATCAACTTTCTGACTTTGTCTTTAGTTTCCCTCCTATTCTACAAATGGAATTGCACCACACAGCCTTTATCCTGGAATTGTTCACTTAGTGTAAATGGAATTGATATTATTTTGTGTTTGGGGGTTTGAATGAAAACGGCCCCCTTAGGCTCATATATTTGAACGTTTGAGCCCCAGTTGATGGAACTGTTTGGGAAGAATTGGGAGGTGTGGCCTTAGAGAAAGTGTGTCACTGGAGGCCAGACCGTTTTGAAGCGCTTAGGGATCAGACAGAAGCCCTCACCTGCTGTTCCGGTGCCTGCCTGCCTGCTGTCAGGCCCCCAACCACGATGGTCATGATCTATCTGAAGCGGTAAACAAGCCCTAACTAAATGCTGTCTTTTATAAGTTGCCTTGGTCATGGTGTCTTTTCACAGAAATAGAGCAGTAACTAAGACACTCTCACTTGATTATGAATGTGTTCCCTTTTCTTGGTCAGCAGTGTCCTATGTCCAGAGTTTTCACAGGTTGCCTGGGTTGATATTTGAATCATTTCCAGTTCTTGGGAAATGGAGACAGAGCCAATAAAAACATGCATATACAGGTTTTCATGTGAATGCAAAGTATTCCTTTTTCTTGAGTTGATACTTTAGAGCTGGATGGTTAGGTAACAACTCTTTAGTTTTGTAAGAAACCACCTAACCTTTTTTTTTTAAACATTGTGGTTTTTCTTTTTCTTTTTAATATTTATTTATTTATTTATTATGTATACAATATTCTTTCAACATGTATGCTTGCAGGCCAGAAGAGGGCATCAGACCCCATTACAAATAGTTGTGAGCCACCATGTGGTTGCTGGGAATTGAACTCAGGACCTTTGGAAGAGCAGCCAGTGCTCTTAACCTCTGAGCCATCTCTCCAGCCCCCTAGTTGTCTTCTTAAGTAAAATTTTCTCATCTCTTCTAAAAATGGAGTTGCTTTTGTTACTGAATTTTTAGACTTAAAAAATACATTTGGGGATGAGGTCTTTATCATTTGTTTGCTTTTTCCTTTCTATTGTCTTTTGATTATAAGAGACATACATTTTTAAGTTCAACTATAAAATATTTAGGTTTTACATTTTTGGTCAATTATCCATTTAAAAATCTTTAAATTACATTTGCTTATTTTGTGAGTTTGGGCGTGGGTGTCTCAGTTTACTCTTTTATTGCTGTGATAAGATCCCCAGGCCAAAGCAACTTACAGGAGTCTTTTGGGGGCTTTCAGTTTCAGAGGTTTAGTCTGTGACCATCATTAGGGGAGCACGGCAGAGGGCAGGCAGGCCTGGCCCAGGAGCTGGCTGAGAGCTGGCCTGATATACAGATATAAGGGAGAGGGAGCGAGACAGAGACAGAGAGAGACAGAGGGCTTGGAAGGGGGGGAGAGACGAGAAATGGACCTCTTTTCTTCTGAAACATCCAAGCTTACGTCCAGTGATATACCTCCTCCAGCAAAGCCATGGGCAGCAAGCATTCAGATAAATACGCCTATGGGAGCCATTCCCATGTAAACCACAACAGTGGGTTTGTGGCGATCAGAGGGGAGCTTACCTGAATCCATTCTTCTCTGCCACCTGTGTGTCCCAGGGCTGGAACTCCAGTAATCAGGGTTGGTGACAACTGCCTTTACCTGCAGAGCCATCGAACTGACCCTGTGACCTATTTTGAGTTAAATGTTGTATACAGCATAAGATGTAAATGAAGATATATATTTTCTTACATGTAGTTCTCAACTGTTGAAAGCCTTTACGTCCTCCACTAAACTGCCATTGTGTCTTTGCTGAAAAGTTGTCAGCCACGTGTGTATGATTGTCTTTCTGGACTCTGTTCTGTGCTCTTTCTGTATGTCTGTCATCTCCCCGTCCTTCTGTCTCCATCCTTGCGGCATAGTGCTTCTCAACAGCCTTGCTCCTCCCTTCTCCGCTAAGTCTGGAGACATCTATGGCTGTAACCGGTGGCTGGAAGGCAGGTCATGTCACCTAGCATCCTCACAGGCACAGGACAACTTGCCCCCTACTCCCCCCAAAATTTACCTCCCTCCAAACCTCAGCAGTACTGAAGCTATACATTCCTCTTGGCTTTACAGTAAGTAGTGGAGTAAGGTCTGACCTTCCCCAAGGCAGTCTTTATAATGTGGCTTCTGCACTCCCTGGGGCCTCCATATCAGAGGCAGGCCTTTGGATCTGTACAGGAGGTCCCTGCTTGCCTGTCCTCTGTACACACACACACACACACACACACACNAAGGTGAAAGTGTGTGTGTGTATGTATGTGTATATGCGTGTGTGTATGTGTGTGTGTATATGCATGTGCGTGTATATGCGTGTGTGTATGTATATGTGTGTATATGCGTGTGTGTATGTATATGTGTGTGTATATGCATGTGTGTATGTGTGTGTATATGCGTGTGTGTATGTGTGTTTGTATATGTGTGTGTATGTGTATGTATATGTGTGTGTATGTGATGTATATGTGTGTGTATATGCGTGTGTGTATGTGTGTGTGTATGTGTATGTATGCAGAGAATGAATGTGAGGAGGCATGACTTAGGAATACGAATTTGTTATAGTCCTGGAATTGTAATCATAAATAATCACTTTCTGAAATCTGCATCCTATCTAGCTGCTTGAAGTATAATTCAGATCTTTATAAGTGCATAGTTCTGTCTATTCTGACAAGCACAAAGTCCTTTAATCCCCACCACAGTCAAGACAGAAGCCAGTTAGGCTGCTCAGGAAGTGCTCTCAGGCCATTGAGATCAGCAGCTTCCCTGCCTGTCTTAGGCTATCAACTTTCTGACTTTGTCTTTAGTTTCCCTCCTATTCTACAAATGGAATTGCACCACACAGCCTTTATCCTGGAATTGTTCACTTAGTGTAAATGGAATTGATATTATTTTGTGTTTGGGGGTTTGAATGAAAACGGCCCCCTTAGGCTCATATATTTGAACGTTTGAGCCCCAGTTGATGGAACTGTTTGGGAAGAATTGGGAGGTGTGGCCTTAGAGAAAGTGTGTCACTGGAGGCCAGACCGTTTTGAAGCGCTTAGGGATCAGACAGAAGCCCTCACCTGCTGTTCCGGTGCCTGCCTGCCTGCTGTCAGGCCCCCAACCACGATGGTCATGATCTATCTGAAGCGGTAAACAAGCCCTAACTAAATGCTGTCTTTTATAAGTTGCCTTGGTCATGGTGTCTTTTCACAGAAATAGAGCAGTAACTAAGACACTCTCACTTGATTATGAATGTGTTCCCTTTTCTTGGTCAGCAGTGTCCTATGTCCAGAGTTTTCACAGGTTGCCTGGGTTGATATTTGAATCATTTCCAGTTCTTGGGAAATGGAGACAGAGCCAATAAAAACATGCATATACAGGTTTTCATGTGAATGCAAAGTATTCCTTTTTCTTGAGTTGATACTTTAGAGCTGGATGGTTAGGTAACAACTCTTTAGTTTTGTAAGAAACCACCTAACCTTTTTTTTTTAAACATTGTGGTTTTTCTTTTTCTTTTTAATATTTATTTATTTATTTATTATGTATACAATATTCTTTCAACATGTATGCTTGCAGGCCAGAAGAGGGCATCAGACCCCATTACAAATAGTTGTGAGCCACCATGTGGTTGCTGGGAATTGAACTCAGGACCTTTGGAAGAGCAGCCAGTGCTCTTAACCTCTGAGCCATCTCTCCAGCCCCCTAGTTGTCTTCTTAAGTAAAATTTTCTCATCTCTTCTAAAAATGGAGTTGCTTTTGTTACTGAATTTTTAGACTTAAAAAATACATTTGGGGATGAGGTCTTTATCATTTGTTTGCTTTTTCCTTTCTATTGTCTTTTGATTATAAGAGACATACATTTTTAAGTTCAACTATAAAATATTTAGGTTTTACATTTTTGGTCAATTATCCATTTAAAAATCTTTAAATTACATTTGCTTATTTTGTGAGTTTGGGCGTGGGTGTCTCAGTTTACTCTTTTATTGCTGTGATAAGATCCCCAGGCCAAAGCAACTTACAGGAGTCTTTTGGGGGCTTTCAGTTTCAGAGGTTTAGTCTGTGACCATCATTAGGGGAGCACGGCAGAGGGCAGGCAGGCCTGGCCCAGGAGCTGGCTGAGAGCTGGCCTGATATACAGATATAAGGGAGAGGGAGCGAGACAGAGACAGAGAGAGACAGAGGGCTTGGAAGGGGGGGAGAGACGAGAAATGGACCTCTTTTCTTCTGAAACATCCAAGCTTACGTCCAGTGATATACCTCCTCCAGCAAAGCCATGGGCAGCAAGCATTCAGATAAATACGCCTATGGGAGCCATTCCCATGTAAACCACAACAGTGGGTTTGTGGCGATCAGAGGGGAGCTTACCTGAATCCATTCTTCTCTGCCACCTGTGTGTCCCAGGGCTGGAACTCCAGTAATCAGGGTTGGTGACAACTGCCTTTACCTGCAGAGCCATCGAACTGACCCTGTGACCTATTTTGAGTTAAATGTTGTATACAGCATAAGATGTAAATGAAGATATATATTTTCTTACATGTAGTTCTCAACTGTTGAAAGCCTTTACGTCCTCCACTAAACTGCCATTGTGTCTTTGCTGAAAAGTTGTCAGCCACGTGTGTATGATTGTCTTTCTGGACTCTGTTCTGTGCTCTTTCTGTATGTCTGTCATCTCCCCGTCCTTCTGTCTCCATCCTTGCGGCATAGTGCTTCTCAACAGCCTTGCTCCTCCCTTCTCCGCTAAGTCTGGAGACATCTATGGCTGTAACCGGTGGCTGGAAGGCAGGTCATGTCACCTAGCATCCTCACAGGCACAGGACAACTTGCCCCCTACTCCCCCCAAAATTTACCTCCCTCCAAACCTCAGCAGTACTGAAGCTATACATTCCTCTTGGCTTTACAGTAAGTAGTGGAGTAAGGTCTGACCTTCCCCAAGGCAGTCTTTATAATGTGGCTTCTGCACTCCCTGGGGCCTCCATATCAGAGGCAGGCCTTTGGATCTGTACAGGAGGTCCCTGCTTGCCTGTCCTCTGTACACACACACACACACACACACACACGCACGCACGCACGCACGCACACACACACGTTTCCTCTCCCTGTCATAGAGCTGCCATCTACTTTTGAGGGGATAGGACCCCACAGTTTCTTGTTAGTCAAACTGTTAGTTTCTATTTCACTGGGGGCAGACATGAAGTAGGACAGTAAATCCCTAATACTTGTATTTTTCATCCTGCATTTGCATAATTCATATACCTCATCTATATTGCACCTATAGCTGTTCGCATGCTGCAGTGGCAGGGCTAACGACAGGGGCAACATGACCTGAAAACCCACATTTATGACCTGACATTTTTACAGAAAAGTTTTGTTGCTGTGTGGCTGAATGCCTTGGTTTGTTCCGAAGTCGAGCTTACTGGGGAGTAGGGAGAGGTGAGATGCATTGTGGGAAAACACCCGCAGGTCAGAATGTCAGGACATTTAGCCACACTTTACAGGGGGGCTGGAAAAATCTCCACAAGGCCTTCCCTCTGAGGCAGTTTCTAGGGAAGACGAGGAAGTACTCACTCTCTTAATGGAAAAATGTGGAGTATTCTTGAGTCAGAGAAGTATTTTTGCCCATCATTTGGGTCAGAAATGTCCATTTGTCTGTCAAAGTCTGTCCTCCAATCCTGTAGCATGGAGTGGAAGCTGCCAGACAGTTGCCTGACTGGAATACGGCGTCAAGGCTCCCCCAAGGTCTCATTCAGTCATGTGACTAGTTTCCAATGGGGTGTGAACATCAGTGGTCTGTAACTTGCAGGCTGGGACGCCATCCTCTTTGACTGTCTGGATGCCGTGGATTCAGTTCTAGGACACTGCTTCCCAAGGCTTTGTGGATTTCAGTCACTGCCCTGGGGAGTCTCTCAAGACGCAGCTCTGATCTAGCAGGTGTGGATGGGACCTGGGAGGCCTTCACTCCTAACAAGCTCCTAGGGTTGCTGCTGTTGTAGAATATTATTTTAAGATTGTTACATATGTTTATGTGTTTATGCTGTGGGATGTTTGTTTAATGATGCAAATGTGTTGCATTCTTTTATGTTGTATTTGTGTAACTCTGTGAAGCTGGGTTACTTTGCCTGCCTAAAACACCCGATTGGTCTAAGAAAGAGCTGAACAGACAAAAGCAGAAGAAAAGATAGGCAGGGCTGGCAGGCAGAGAGGATAAACAGGAGCATTCTGGGAAGAGCAAGAAAAGGAGGGGAGCATCTAGAGCCTGTCACCCAGCTACACAGCCAGACACGGAATAAGAAGCAAAGAAAAGACACACAGAAATAGAGAAAGGTAAAAGCCCAGAGCCAAAACATAGACCAGTTCCTTTAAGAAAAGCCGATCAGAAATAAGCCAAGCTAAGGCCGGGCATTCATAAGTAAAATAAGCCTGCAGGTATTTATTTGGGAGCTGGGGGGCAGGTGCCCCAAAACTCAAGAGAGTCAAAGAGTAAAAACAACTCCATGCTGGTGCCAAGGCTTCTTCTGATTCTTCTAGAAAAAGAGGGGGCCAGAGAAGGAAGGGGTTGCAAGGCTCTCACTCACCATATGGAGGAATCTGGGTGGGAAAGAAGCTGAGAGGCGGGAGGTGGGTGGGACTCATGTCACCAGAGAATCATTCAGATACCTCACTTCTTAAGCATCATGGCCAGGTGACTACAGTCAGAGTCATTGTCTCGTGTGCCTCCACCCCTTCCTGTGTGCACCTGCATCCTGGGTCATGACTTTATGTTTTAAAAGACCTGAAGCTAATTATACCCTAAACCCTACCCAGCCTTTATCCCACATTTCTTGATGATGGCGCTGCTCAGGGGAAAACAAAGAGAGAGAGAGAGAGAGAGAGAGAGAGAGAGAGAGAGAGAGAGTTTAATTTGCTGATTCAAGATTAAAACAAAGGGCTGGGGAGATGGCTCAGCAGTTAGGAACATTTGCCAGTTCATCATACCAACCAGGGTTTGGAGCCCAGCATCCAGGTATCAAGGTGGGCGTTTCTTGCGGTCTCCTAACCCCAGACCTGAATGCTGCAGAGGCACTGGCTGCTTCCCAGCCTAGTTGCATGGGCTCCAGATTCCAGGTGGGAGTGAGAGAGGAGGGAGGACCTTTGGTGTCCCCTCTTGGCCTCTGTGAATGCACAGAAGTAAACACCTGCATTCATTCACATGCAGACATGATGCACAGATATATGCACACACTTTTAAAAAAATTAAAAACAGGACTACACTTTGTAGCCCTGGCTGGCCTGAAACTCACTATGTAAACCAGAACTTGCAGAAATCCACCTGCCTCTACTTCTTAAGTCTTGGGATTAAGGGCATGTGCTACCACATCAGCCACAATCTTTTAAAAAAGTATTTAACAAGAGTAGCAAACAAAGATTTAAAATAGTGAATTCATGTCCGAAGACTGTGTCTTGAGTAACGTGTTTCTTCTGATGGGAGGGTCAGGAGAGAACAGACCCTGAAGGTCTTGAGTCTTGAGAGGTCATACATGAAACCCGAGTCACTCAGCCAAAGCGCTGAGTGTCAGGCTTTGGCGTAGGCTGCAGGACTGGAGCTGACGAGAATGGCTCGCTCTAAAGTGTTTGCACTCCAAGGCTGTCGATACGAGTTGCAGGAACATGGGCAGGAAACCAAATGAAAGGGGTGTGCATGTGTGTGTGTGTGTGTGTGCGTGCGCACACACACGTGTATGTGGCATGTGTGTGGGTTTGTATGTGTGCATTTGTGTATGTTTGAGGTGTCTGCATTCTGGAAGGAAGGCAGTTGCAATGGAGAAGCAGAGGGAATCTGGACCACATAGGCTAAGAACTAGCAAGAAACCATTGCACACTTCCAGCAAACACTCACAGGGGGTTGGCCAAGCTCAGCTAAGGATCCTGACCAGCTGGACCCAATTTAGCCAAGGGTATTAGTGGAAAGTCTCTTTCTCTGAAGTTTGAACAACGAAGGCTAGAATAAAGCCTGCTACCATCACTCTGGTCCTGACTTTTGTCTTCTTGAAACAGTTGAGACCAAGTCTACTTGGCTCCTGCTGGCTCCAAGGATGAGTCCGAGCCTGCACACAAGCAAGAAACATCCAGAGGAGATAACTACGGGGCTTGCTTTGGAAGCGGCACCTGGATGAGCCCCAGGAACTAGCTTTCATCTCAAGTGGTGCTCAGAGAACAGCAGGCTCCTGTGCCAGGGTTTTGTAGACACAGCTGTGAACTGGAGACCAAACGACCATCCGCCACTCTGACCAGTGAAAGCCACTAGCGTAAGGAACGTCATCCATACCCAGGGGCAACTGCATTGGATTTGGAGCAGAGTCCAATTAAAAAAGCATCCAGTCTTCAGCAAATGTCCATGAAGCATTGGCGATTCCAGAAACACACAACTCTTCATATCTCATCTTGGAGCAGAGGGTCAATAACCTACCAAGTAAGAATAAGTCAGTGTGCTAACTCAGCACTTGGCTAAGAGAGTTTATGCTCCTGTGTGAAGCCTGGCAAGTCCACCTGAGCCTCTCCAGAGAGGCTGTGCTCAGGGCCAGGAGCTCTGAGGGCTGAGTTCTGAGGGCCGTGGTTGGAGAAGCAGAGGAGGGATTGAGGCCGAAGAAGGGCTGGGAGTAGGAAACACCATCACATAGTCGCCTCTGCTTGGTGGCTGGAATGTTATTTACAAGAACCATATTACTAATCACATTAGGGCTTTCTGCCTAATTAAAACCTATCAGTGAGACCAGATGTGATAGCATCCACTTGTAATCCCAGAGCCTGGAAAGCAGAGACCAGCAGGTCCCTGGGGATCCCTGGCCAGCCAGTGTCTGACATTCTGTTATCTTCTTATCTCCTTGAGTGCACATGTACACACACACACACACACACACACACACGTATGCATGGATACATGTATAAATGGACACACATGCACACATGTGCACACAGATACTCATGTACAGATGTATGCACACATGAACATACATACCTACATGCACGCACAGAGAGATCACATCACATACCCCACAAATGTCAGCATCTTCTTGCTGCCTTCTGAGTGTTAGCCCGAATCCTGGACAGGGCCTATTACTCCCTGTGCGATCTATGCTCTTTGGCTCTCAACCTCATGCCCGTGCACACTCTCTGGTCCTTCACATCCTGGGTGACTGGCTGCTCTCAGGACCGAGCTGTGCTTCCCAGGCTCTCTGGTCCTTCTAGACGGGGCCACTAACCATCGCTTTGCCTGGGTTTGGAAGGTTTGCCAGACCATAGTATTCAGCTTTAAACCTGAACGTTTCATTTAAAGTCTTTAGGACTGTCTTTGGTAACCCTGGCTTCAGGTCTGGACTCTGCAGGCCTTTCTACTATGGGGGTGCTGTGGAACTCATTGACATCCCCCACTTTCAGCAGAGGCCCAAGTTCCCTCTTGAGGAGCTTTCTCTGCCTGGTGCCTGCCCCAATGTGGCTTGTCTTCCGTCCCTTGGCACACTATGCCCGTGAAACTGGCACCCTGCTGACGTAGTTCACTGCTGGAGTTCCAGCCCCCCTGGGTGTCCCCACCTGGAAACGTGGTGTTCCTGGCTGCTGCTGGCGTTCAGACGCTTTCCCATTCACAATGCGGGTATCTGTGAAGACACCTGGCAGTCTTTTACTCTATCAGATTCCGCTAACCTATCCCAGACTGTTCTCGGTGTCAGAGATGGCTGCATGTGCCTCTGCTTTCAAAGTGAGGAAATGGAGTATTTCATGTGCTTTGGGTGTAGCTGCTAGCTAGTCACCACTAGTAAAAGTAGAGTCCCTGGATGTGTGCATACTGACCTGTGCGTCTGCTCATGCATGTCTCTCTTGTGTGTGCCGTGTGATAACCTGTTTGCATGTTCTCAGCCTTGTCTTACAGCAGCTTCGTTTGCTCAGTCACTTCAGGGCACTTTAAGGGCATCTTGGAAGTCCAGTTGCTGAAGCAAGGACTGAAGCATTTTTCCTTCTCTTGGGGTAGCCCTGGTTGTCCTGGAATTCCCGCTGTAGACCAGGCTGGCCTTGAACTCAGAGATCACCCACCTCCGCTTCCAAAGCGTTGGGATTGAAGGCATGCACCACCGTCCAGTGCCTGGAGAATTCTTAAGTAATGCAGATGCAGTGAGAAATAGACCCCAAGTCTCACTTTCCTTTGCCTCTTTAAACATTGAAAAGGGTGGTTGATGCCTGTGGCATACAGGGGTCTCTCTTTTGAAGCACGCTTTCTTTCCGTTATGGATATTTTTGTATTCAGATCCTTCAGTTAGAGAACATGCCACCATTTGAATATCTTGTTACAGGCTGGGAAAATGACTCGGCTCATTTATTTTGTTTTTATTTTGCTGGTAGTGCCAATGTTTTAGGCAGCCACATCTTTCCCCAAACTTTGCCGCCTTTTGAAATGTGCTCATGACATTCTTTAGTGCTGTCTGATTTCCTTAATTCACTTCATTCTTCAGCTAAGAGCCATTTGTGACTTCAGAAGGGCCTCACATTGGAACTGTACTACCTGGGGACCCTCTGGCCGCGCTCCCTTCTCAGCGGAGTTTCTGTGAGTTCCTACGACCCACCCAGACCCCTCGCCCATTCCTCAGGTTTTTTTTTTTTTGCCTTAGGCATGTCTTTATTCACTTGGATGCTGTTCAAATATTACAATTTCCTTTTGCTGAAAAAAGTATAAAAATAATCTTTCTATAGGAATCCATTCGTTACTGTAAATCTTTCTCAATCTCTGCAAATGGCTCTAGATGAGGGTGAGTGAATAAACAGAAGGGAGGGAGGGTTAGGAGACTGGGCCACTCTTCAGGGACCAGCCCACCCAGATTCCTAGCTAGACACATCAATTCCTTATTAACCCCCTCCACCAAGGCCGAGTTCCAGGACTCGGGGCACAGCAGAAAGGAACACACGAGAGGCTCAGAAGCTACAGGGTGAGCAGTTGGGAAAGGAAGTTAGGGTGGCAGCTGGCAACTACTCAGCTTCACCCGCTTTCCCTCCTTAGGAGAAGAGTAGCTGATAGGAACAGGGCAGCTGTGCCCAGCTGAGGACGGCTTCAGAAAAGAAAAGGCAAATATTTTGGGCTCCATGTAGAGAGGGCTAAGCTCTCTCCCTTGCTCTGCTTGCACAGTACAAGTGCCAGTGCGAGACTCTGTAGCATGGCCGGAACTGAGCAACTGGGGAAGGCTGAGGAAGCCAAGAGTCAGGGGCTCCCTCAAGCTGGGGGTGGGGGTTGGGGCAGTCCCTAAGTGGCTCCCAGCCCAGACAGTATGGGTTGCAGCTGCACAGGACACGTCAGAGGTTGAGAACAGGAACATCAAAAAGATCACAGACACCTTCCCTCTCGTCCAGGTTGGAGATGTAATTGTGGTCTCCGGGAGGTGGAGAAAGTCGGAGTCGGA
>LOEQ01004215.1:140601-154056 GCA_001685075.1 Bramus lutescens
TGGTTGGCCAGCCTCTGAATGGCTGGATTCCTAGGTTGCTATTTGGTACCCAGCTCAGACCCAGAGCTTGCCTTTTAGCTCAGGATATTAAGGAGAGAATAGCAGCGTGGCTGCTGTTGGTACTACTCCTAACATCTACAGGAGCTCTGGCGGAGGCACCCTAACTGAGTGCCAGACATCGTGAGCTGAACTCACAGCACACGTACAAACTGACCAGTTCTGCAGCTCTGGCTGAGGCACCCTAACTGAGTGCCGGACATTGTGAGCTGAAGCCACAGGACACGTACAAACTGACCAGTTCTGCAGCTCTGGCCGAGGCACCCTGGACTGAGTGCCGGGCACCGTGAGCTGAACTCACAGCACACGTACAAACTGACCAGTTCTGCAGCTCTGGCGGAGGCACCCTAACTGAGTGCCGGACATCGTGAGCCGAAGTCAAAGGACACGTACAAACTGACGAGTTCTGCAGCTCTGGCGGAGGCACCCTAACTGAGTGCCGGACATCGTGAGCTGAACTCACAGCACACGTACAAACTGACCAGTTCTGCAGCTCTGGCCGAGGCACCCTGACTGAGTGCCGGACATCGTGAGCTGAAGCCACAGCACACGTACAAACTGACCAGTTCTGCAGCTCTGGCCGAGGCACCCTGACTGAGTGCCGGACATCGTGAGCTGAACTCACAGCACACGTACACACAGACAACGTTCTACAGGGAAGGAAACTGAGAAATGAAGGCTAAACGGCTTGCTGAAGGCTGCACAGCTGTGGGTAATGGAGAAGGATGCTGAATGGCTTCCCGACCATTAAACACAGCTGCTCGATGCCTTTGCTATCTCTGGTTCTTAATGAGAAATGGGCACCCGCCTGTGCTTCTGGAGCGACGAACAGACTCTGTCTGAAGTGGCCGTCAGAAGCAGATCTATTGCTTTCCCTAATGGGGACTCTGAAATGTCATTTATCTGAACACTGGACTCAGACAGTCATTGGGGTTGGAGCTTTGAGCTGTGAAAATTCTGGGAATATGGGGGGATCAACAGACAATAACAGATTTTTTAGAAGCAGGGATAATGCTATATGTTTAAAAATATTCTTACTGCTACTTCTTGGGCTAGGATGGAGTTGAAAATACTGAGATTAGAAAGACTGAATTTGACCCACACATTCTTTTACGGGCTAAAATTGTCCTGCAGAGCGGTGCGTGGATTTGATACTACTTCTTGGGCTAGGATGGAGTTGAAAATACTCAGATTAGAAAGACTGAATTTGACCCACACATTCTTTTACTGGCTAAAATTGTCCTGCAGAGCGGGGCGTGGATTTGGCACTACTTCTCGCTATACTCTGCAGGCGGTTAGCGTTAGAGAACAGATGTGGCTATACTGGAACCATTTGCTTCTAATTTCGAATATTGGAGAAAAATAGAAATATAATTAAGATCAGCAATGCAAAATCATTTGGTTAAGAAAAGCTTTGCAAGGATGGTGCTTAAAGCATGCACGTTGATTTGGATCTGTTAAACCATCACTTTTTGTAACAAAATATAAACAGGAAACATGTATGTTAATATTTTCTGAACAAATATATTATTCTGTTGTTTTTTAACTCTTTCTAAAGGAAAATCGGGAGCTGTTGTTACGGCCTTCACTACTGGGGGTGTGAACTGCGTATTGTAACATTTTTACTTCTACAGTGGCTACACTTGCCTGTTGAAGCTTTACGTTCACCCGGGCACGTGAGCTCCTCCAGAACCACATGAGCTCCTCCGGAGCAGAAAGGCAGTCCTCAGGGTAGGTCCGGGCACTTAAGGATGGAACTACTGCCCAGCCGATGCTTTCTAGGAGTTGGTACTTGGCTGTGGGCATCATGGACGTTACCTTGCAATCCTCGCATTAGCTCAGAGAACCATGGTGCTGTTCTCCCCACCCACTGGCTAGAGAATCAGCGCTTAAATCAATGAAGAAATTTGCCAGGACCACTAAGCTAGTAAGTGATATTGGAGCAAAGGACTCTAGCTAGAGCCCACAGCCAAACCCTCCTATTCTAATCTTCCCAAACAGCAAAAACAGTTCAGGAAGAGATACTGTCTTCCAATGCGGCTTAAAATGCAAAAGCAAACAAACCAACCCACCACTACCACCAATAACAACAACAACAAAGAGATCAAACCCTAATCGCCTGGTGGAGCGGNAGAGATCAAACCCTAATCGCCTAGTGGAGCGGCTTCTACCACTCCAGACTTGAGAGGCTGAGGCGGAAGGACTGCAGTAAGTTTGAGTCCAGTTCTGCACCAGCATACAGTGCAAAGAAAGACTCTGCCATAAAATAAGTATCTGAGGTAGTAGAAAAGCCAGGGGGACCGTTCGTTAATAGACCATCTCCTAAGCATTCGCTGGGAGCTGGGCCCCGGAGAAGGCAGGCGGAGCATGGGTCAGACTCGCTGGGGTTGGGAGTTAGCTGGGAAAGCGGCCATATGGCAGGGAAGGTAGAGAGGAGTTAAGTCAGCAACTGTGGAGGGTGTGAACTTGGAAGCCTTGCTCCTGGCTCCAGTTCTGCCTCGTGGTGTGACCTTGGCAGGCCACCTAACTGTTCTCAGCCTCCGTTTCTCCCGGCAACATGATCCCTCCGAGATTGTGAGGATCAAATGGAGTGAGGCCTATGGGCCGTGATGCTCACACGCACATGGACCGTGATGCTCACACGCACATGGACCGTGATGCTCACACGCACATGGACCGTGATGCTCACACGCACATGGACCGTGATGCTCACACACACATGGACCGTGATGCTCACACACACATGAACTTCCTATCAGATTGATAGTTCAGACCTAGTTTTTTAAAGTGAGGAAAAGGCAAGAATTGACCCCTTACCAAGATGATATATGTGTTGCAGATGAGCACATGAAAAGGTGGTCAATGCCATTTGGTTGGGACTTTAAGGAGAGGTGCTTGTGTGCCAACATTATGGCTGGAACTAAGCAACAGTACCGGTAACTGAGACCATGGCTGCTCAACCTTCCTGCGCTGTGTATGAAAATGAATAGCTATTAAGAAAGCAGTTTGGCAGTTTCCTAAAAAATTAAACATTTGTTTGTCATCCAATGGACTTGTCTCAGTATGCTAAGAACTTATATTCGCACAAATGCCTTTGTGTGGATTTTTAATGGAGACTTATATTTTTATGGTGAGTTTTCCCACTAGTGAAACAGCCCAGATGTCCATCAAGTGGGAATGGATGAACACGGTGGGCTGTTACTCAGCTATGAAACGAAGCACGTTAGCCATATACCCCAGACAGAAGCGGATCTCAGATGCTATATGTTAAACGAAAAAGAGCGCCTGACTCAGAAGGTGACAGAGTATATAACTGACATTTATTTGGCATTCTTAAACAGGCAAACTCAGTGACAGTTTCCTGGAGTTGTGTATGGGAGGAGCTTAGCTATGGGACCAGGGAGACGTTAGGGTCTGTGGGACTGATCTGTATCTGGATCATGACAGTGATAATGGTTATTTTGTTGCTTTAATGTTATTACTGTTACGTCTTTGACTGTTTCATACAGGTCTATAACGCAAAAAGGTTACATTTCCTCCCCACCCTTTCCTCCCCTTCTCACTTCCATCAACCCGTCCTCCCATCCCTTCCCACCTTCGCTTAGATGTTTGGTTTTGTCTGATGACCTGTTCAATCTAAACAGGACGGTCTGTGTGATCACTGCCTGGGGACTAGCCCTTAGGGTCCAGTGGGGTCACCGGTGAATACAATGTGAAGCCAATGACTTCCCCTTTCCTTGAATCTGTCAGTAGGAAATACCTCAGCAGTTGGCCAGGGCTCCCTAGTCCTCCCAGACCCAAGCCTGACACTGATGATGGGTCCATTCTTTATAGACCCTGTACAGTCATACAGATCCGGTACAACCATCCATGGTAGCTGAGTGTTCATGATTGCAATGGCTGTTTATTGCTTACTGTTGTTTCTGAGGTAAGTCTCAGATAACTCAGTGTGTCCTTGAACTTGCCCATTACTGAGGATGACATTGATATCTTGATCCTTCTGCCTCTGCCTCCTAAGTGCTGGGATTACAGTTGTGATAATATAATTTTATATAGTTTTGAAAAAATACCTCACAGATAGGCATGAAAAGAGTCAATTTTATTATATGTGGATCGCACCTCAATTTTTAAAAATGGGAAAAACGACAGTGCCGAAAACCTGTATGAAGTCAGGCGAAGGACTCAGGTCACACCTTAGCCAATGTTTCTCTTACTATTTGGCTTAGTAACTTCCTTCTGAGTTGTTCACCACAGACCAAAGTAACTTTTAGCCCATGGAAACTGATGATAAATTCTGAGTTTTCAGAGTTAGAAGACTCTGAATTAAGGAGGTTTTACTTTAGTCTCTGAAAGGTACTTTTATCTCAAAACCTTTCAAGTATCATGTTCTCTAGCACAGAAATATAGCCCCATCTGAAGTGACAGAGAGCTGAAAATTATT
This sequence comes from Bramus lutescens, assembly GCA_001685075.1. Taxonomy (NCBI): domain Eukaryota; kingdom Metazoa; phylum Chordata; class Mammalia; order Rodentia; family Cricetidae; genus Bramus; species Bramus lutescens. The sequence goes on from LOEQ01004215.1 coordinate 145,100, forward strand.
AGCCACAGGGGCCTTGCTTTGGGGTGCAAGAGCTGACGGCGACCAATCACTGCTGCATCGTACCAAAGATGGGGGTAGAAGTGAGTCACTCACAAAACATACACACACCTCTGACTAAATTTACACCCACCTTCAGGGTTCCTCAAATACTCTGCCTTACGAGGCTTTTGGCTCCTCAGTGAATGCTCATGGATAGAATTCAGGAGCAAGACTAAGTAACTTCTAGGGGCAACGGGTGATTCTGTCAGTATGACCACAGAAGACAAAGAGTGTGCCCCTCTTTCTAATATCATTGGCATGTTTAAAGCAGAAGACAGGCAGTGGAAGCCAAGCCTTTCGTCTAGAGCCAGATTGTGCAACCACAGTAGCATATCTTAGCACGGTTCTCCTGAAAACTAGTGTTTCTATAGCCAATTTTGTTACTTAGCCGCTCCCCCCTTTTCTTTCCTTTTTATGTGGATGCGTGTTTTACCTGCACGTATGTTTGTGTGATGTGTCCACGTAGTGCCTAAGGAAGCCTGAAGGGGGCAACTGGTTCCCCAGAACTGGACTGACAGGCAGTTGCAAACCTCCATGGAAGTGCTAGGAACGGAACCCGGACTTTCTGGGCGAGCAGCCAGTGATCTTCAATGCAGCACCCTCTCTCCAGCCCCGCCAGCGTTCCTTTCTAAAAGTCTTTCTTTTCTTCCCCACCCCCTGGCCCACTTCCCAGCTTCTCTATTCATTTCACTTTTTAAATCTGACAAATTCAGCCTCTGCTTTCTGTGGTACACAGCTCTGTACGCTGAAAATGGACTCTTGAAATGGTAGCGTTTTTATCTTCACGGGCCCTTCCACCATAGTGCAAAAGGTAGAAAATTAATATGCAAGTAGGGACTGATGGGAAGTCTGATACGAATCGGGACAAAGAAGAAAAGTAAAGTTTAGGCAGTGGAGTGTGGGTGCCAATCTAGAAGGGGGCAGAGGCGGGGAAGGTGGCAAAAAGCAGGTCCTTGAATGCAGAGGAGAAGCAGGTATGTGGCTGTCTGGGCCACAGACATTCCATGCAAAGATCCTGAGCATAGTTTGGTGTGTGCGAAGAACGACAAAGTCTGGAAGGCAGAGGAGGGGACACGTGACATCACATAGGGCTGTAGGAGTGGGTTACACCCTAAATGCAGTGGGAGCCCCTGGAGAGTTTCAGGCAGAGAAATACCATTTTAAAAGGCTCCTGTGGTGTTTATAATAGCGCTCATGGTAAAAGCGTGAGTAAGCAACAAGCATTCAGCTAACATTACTCTGGAAGGGACAAAATTGAGCGCGTCCCCTTTAAAACCTGGAAGGAGACGAGGGTGCCATTCTTCCCACCATTATTCAATATAGTGCCCTAAATCTTAGCTACCATAGCTAAGTGACAGGAAGAAGTAATATGGATTCAAATAGGGAGGATGTCAGATCAGCAGCGTTTGCAGACCACGTGATCCTGTATTTAAAAGACCCCAAAGACTCCACCAAAACCTTCTCAGATCTGATGAAGACAAAGGCAGTGGGCTTTAAAATCAGCAAAGAGAAATGAGTGGTTTCTCGAAACACACATGAACTCTCTGAGAAAGAACCCAGTGGAAACACCATTCGCCATGGGACTGCGGCATGCGGTGATTCCAGAACTCGGAGGGGGGGGGCTGAGGAACAGGATTTCTTGAAGTTTGGGGCTAGCCTGGCATACATAGTGAGTCTGGACAGTCTGGACTATGGTGTGAGCTCTTGTCTCAAAAACCAAGAAACGAAATTTAAATCCTATTTATAATAGTTTCAAAAATATGTAGGAACCAGGCAGTGGTGGTCCATGCCTTTAATCCCAGCACTCAGTAGGCAGAGGCAGGTGGATCTCTATGAGTTTCAGGCCAGCCTGGTCTGCAGGGCAAGTTTCAGGACAGCCAGAGCAATACAGAGAAATGCTGTCTTGAGGAGCGGATGGGGGGGAGGAGAAGGAATAAGCCTAATCAAGGGGGCAAAAGAATCTTACAATGAAACCTTAAAACACACACACACACACACACACACACACACACACACAGCTTTAGAAGATATTAGAAGACAGAAAGACACCCAAGGTCAAGGATTGACAGAATTAAAGTTCAGTGATATTCTTCATTGATCTAGGAAAAAAAAATCCTGAAATTCTCAGGGAAGCATAAAAGACCAAAGCAATCCTGCACTCAAAGAATAATGCTGAAAGTATAATACTTGTTTTCAAATTATACTACAGAGCCACGGTAACAAAGTAGCAGGATTTTGGTACAAAATGAGCATTATCAACAGATGGAATAGAGTGGAGGACCCAGAAACAAGCCCACAGAGCTACAGTTACTTTATCTTTTTCTCTAAGTTGTTTATTTTTATTTTATGTGCATTGGTGTTTTGCCGTGGGTGTCTGGTCCCCTGGAACTAGAGTTATAGACAGTTGTGAGCTGCCATGTGAGTACTGAGAGTTGAACTCGGGTCCCCTGGAAGAGCAGTCAGTGCTTTTAACCACTGAGCCATCTCTCCAGCCCCCAGCTACTTTATTTTTAACAAAGATGCCAAAAATACACATTGGAGAAAAGACAGCATCTTCAACAAATGGACGAGAGCCTTATCTTCACCTGCTCAGCTTCAAATGGATCGGAGACGTTAAGACCCAAACCTCTGAGACTGCTAGAGGAATGTAGGGAATATACTTCAAGACATGGGTGCAGGAAGGGCTGTGTGAGGACCCCAGCTGGTCTGGAGCAAGGCCAGCAATGTGCAAATGGGCACAGCAGAGCAAACAATCACCAGAAGGAAATCCATCCAACTGATAAGAAGTCAAGTGAGGTGAACAGGGTTCTCAAGAAAAACACAAATTATAAATAAGTACACGGAAAAATAGCCTACATCCTTGGCCATCAGGAAAATGCTGATTCTGCTTTACCCCAGTTAGTATGGTTAGCATCAAGATAAAAAAATGCCGGCAAAAATGTGTACTCATGTGCATAGTGTGTATGTGTGTGTGTGTGTGTGTGTGTGTGTAGAATGTCGGGGAAGGAACTTATATTTACTATCCAGGGAATTGAAACTAGTAGAGACAGTATGTAAATAAGTATGGAGGCTTTTCACAACACCACAAAATGGCAGGGACTTATGATATGACCCAGATATATTACCCTGGGTTACCCAAAGGAACTCAGTGAGCACACCCTAGAGATACTGGCACATCCATGTTTGTTGCTGTACTCAAAAGCCAAGATGAAGGGCCACTCTAGATGTTTATCAATGAATGAATGGTTAGAGAAAAAATGCTTTGTGTGTGTGTGTGTGTGTGAGAGAGAGAGAGAGAGAGAGAGAGAAAGAGAAAGTGAGGAGAGAGATTTATTCACTCATAAAGTAGGATGAAATTATGTCATTTCTGGGGTCAAGGATGGTATTGGGAATCATGCTAAGCACAGCAAACTAGACTTAGAAAAAGCAAATGTTGCATGCTTTCTCTCATTTGCAAAAGTCTAGATTTAAAAAAAAATGCCATGAAAGTAGAAACATGACCATAGAGTGGTCTAAAGAAGAGAAAGTGGGAGACAAGACTGAGTAACGGGGGAAGAAAGACAAATTTTGTGTCTTTTCTCTTATGCAGAATCAACCAATCAATCGATCAATCAATCTAGCTATCATCTATCTGTCTTACAGAAAAGCAAAAGAGAGACTCTTTGTGAAGAGGAAGGGCACAGGGTTGGAGTTCAAGGGAGGACAGTGGACCGAAACAAATATGATCAAGATACAGCGCTATCCATGCTTGTGTGAGACATCCTAATGAAAGCCACTGTGTTGCACACCTGCTGAAGACAAAAAGAGGAAGCCAATGTGGCTGCTGCATGCAGAATAGATTGTGCATGGAACTGAATCTGATCAGGAAGTGGCTGTGGAGTGAATTCCGGGACAGCCAGGGCTACACAGAGAAACCCTGTCTCGAGAAACCAAAGCAAACAAATATACAAACAGACAGACCAAAAACACTACCAACGAACTACCATCAACAAAAAATGAGAGAGTTGAGGCTTCACCAGCTAAGTTTTATTTCTAAGCCCAAAAGAGAGCATGTTGTTTATTTAGGGGGCTTCTAAACTCAGGGTAACTCCTGCTCTGTGGTCATCAGCGCCAAGAAGATCATCACTTAGATGGTGCATTTAGAGCATCGCTCAGGGTGGTGGAATCCAGGCCCCCACTACCCCAGCACTGGTTCACCTTCCACTTACGCATACAGTGTGCCACACCCACATCTCTGCCCACACACAAAAATAACTGACCAAAGAGTTAAAACAACACCCCTCGCCCCCAACCGCCAACGTCGGGTCCGAAATTGCAGATGTTGTTGCTAATGTGAAAACTAAGTAGTTGTGTCTCTCAAGCATGACTCAATCCAAGAACCATTTATCCAGCCACTGAAGGGTCAGTGAGGAGGGTCAGTGCAGGACAGAAGATGAAAACGCCCGACTCCTGCCTTCTGCGCTTTCACGGAGCCGTGACAAATGGCTTCCCGAGTTTGAGAAAGCCAGGAGTCCCCTCTCTTTAATCACACTGCTGTTGTCTAGGTCAGCTGAAGGACCAGCCACAATAAAAGAATTCTGTTCTTTGTCAACTGGAAAATTAAACCTCCTTCTCTATCTGTCCTTAGCCGCTGACCCCCCGCAGCTCGGATGATCTTTCTCTTCCTCCCAGCGGTTGCTGTTATTCCGAGGGCCCCCAGAGCAGAAAGGAAAAGCGTTTTCAACTCGAGTCTTCTGTCCAACGTACTCCGGCACGTTGCTGCTGAACAGGCAATAAATCATAATAAATGGAAGTGGTAGCCCACTGCACGATCTGATTGAGTCGTTTAAGCGATCACTTTGTGTTGACAACAGGTGTGGTGATTACGCCAGAGGCATTCAGAGGTGCAGGAAACAAATGAACTAGAGAAATAGCTTGACCAAAGTGGCTGCTTCCCGAGGGCAGCTGCCTCTGTTCATGGCTNTGCTCAGCCTCAAGGCCTGCAGGACCCAGGAGGTGAGTAACCAAGGCACTGCGAATTCTCCCACCTCCTCTGTAGAGGGCTCTACAAGCCCACGGCTTGGCTGCCACCTCAAATTTGCCTTCTAAGTCTGTGGTTCTGAAGGCTGAGGTTCTAAGTGACCTGCTGATACGATGCCCAGCACTGTGAGACTAATCCTCACATTAGTGCCTGGGTAGAGTCGTTCAGAGGGCAGCTTCCAGTCCCGCTGCTGCTCTGATATGGACTTGACCAGGGAAGTCATTATCAGTCACAATAATGGATGCAGACAGACTGCCTTAGCTAGAGCATTCTGGAGACATATTGTGACACCCCACTGCAGCTGGTGGATGGGGACTGTTTTTGTTTATATTTTCCAAAAGACCCCATGGGAGGACATGTGACTTACTGCTGCGTCACGTTTGTAAGTAAGCAGGAATGACCTAGAAAGCGGCCGAGTGACCCCTGGCGACTTCCAATCACACAGCTGTTCTTCCCTTTGCCTGGGTTGTCTTGGTGGACCCAGACTGGTAAAAGAGCCCCAGCTTGCATCATGCTTATATAAAAGAGGCCAACTCAACTGGAGGAGGAGGAGTTGGAGATCTTTTGCTAGTTGTCTGTGCAGGGAACTAGGTGATTTCCAAGGCCAGAATAAGCTGTCACCACACTGCACATACAACAAGGTGGATCACATGCAAGGTGTTTGCAGAAGGCTCACTGTGCTCCTTGTCCTTACGCCGCAGATGGGTCCGTTGGCTGCATGGATGAGTGCTGGGAGCCAGGAAGGGGGAGGAGAGAAAGGTGACTCAGAAGGCTTTTGTTCTAGTCCCAAAGATCATGTGTGCTTCTCATCTGCAGCCGTGTGCACCGATAAAGCATGGATGGAAAGACAAACCAAGGTTGCTGCCTCAGAGACTCTCTGGACAGGCAGCGGNCAAAGGGGCTGCTTCTGCCTGGCCTGTGGTAAGCTTGCTCATCGTGATCCTTATCAAACCAGGAGGCTAGCCCTTTGAGAGGCAGCTAGTGGGCTGAAATCAGTGCCTACAGCCCCCATAGCCTGCTGGTCCTTGGGGAGCTCCTTTAATAAATTTTCTGTAAGTAAGCGTTCCTGCCCTTTCTCCAGCTTCTGCTCAGAAGCTATCAGGGGCGAAGCAGGGTCAAGCATAGATAAAGCAACAGCTGCAAGATTCCTATAGGCCAGGGTCTCGAGGGTACTGGGGACCAGAGAAAAATGAAGGCCTAGTGGGGCTGATCTTCTTACGAGGGGCATCTCCTTCTCTTTCTAAAACATGGCCCCACAAAGCCCAGGCTGGCCTTGTACTTGCTATGCAACCAAAGGTGATCCTGAACTCCTGATCTTCCTGCCTCTACCTCAAAAGTGCTGGGGTCACAGGCGTGCATCGCCTCTCCCAGTTCAAGCATGGGCTATTTCCAAAGGCCAAAGATGATTCAGTGAAAACACCTGTGAGTGTTGGAGACACGGGCTCTTTCTGGCCTCTGATAATATAATGCGCTTTCTTTATTCTTTCCTCCTCTCTCAGAGGAAGGTTGATCTTGAACAGTAAGCATCAGAAGGGCTTGACTTTAGTTTCGGGTGGTGAGGACTCCCAGGTCTGATGAATTATCCAGAGGAACAATGCGATCATTTTAAAAAGCCAAGATGACATCTCTTTTCAGTCATTACATTGGAGGCAGGCCCAGAGCCAAGGCAAGTTCGTTATTGCTCTGCAAGTCAACATTCTCTGGAAGGGCCCATAATATGCTTGACTTCTGTATCTCTGCGAGGAAGGCGTGGGCCGACTGTGGTTGTGCAGGGTTTAAGTGTTTGGACCTTGAATCCACATGGCACAGACTGTGCTCCCTGATCATCTTCCCCAACAGGGCATGTCACCAAAACTTCCAGGCCTTTCTTCTCTCAGGCAGGTGCAAGGCCAATAGTTGCCACCCCTTTGAATCCTGGGAGATCTGATTGGACTCAGCAAGTGATGGTGTCGTGTGGAGCGCCTGGTGCACATCCACGAAGCCAGTGTACAATTAAGTCAAGGCCCTTGTCCCTGGTGTCTGTCCGCAGGAGGACCAGCTCCCTGGAGGCCTCAGCTGGACTAAATCTCATGGAATTACCCACATGAGTCAGCTCTGTACGGACGCAAAGGACAGAGACTGGAAATATCTGTTTGTGCACAGGGGAGCTGTCTGACACAGTGGCCAGAATCTGAGAGTCAGGGCTTCAGCAGCACCTCAGCAGAGACACCACGCTGGGACACCAGCATCCCCTGAAGCCAGCCCAGGAAAGCTTTGGAATCAGGCCAGCAGGACACAATGAGGTGGAAAAAAACAGCATCCTTGGAGGCCAGAAGTTGGGTTCGGATAGTTGTCTCTTGCTTACTGCCTGGGAGACCTTGGGGCGAACCATTCCTCTCTCTGGGCTTTTGTTTCCTAACTGCTAAATGTTAGCAAGTTCCAGGCCTTCCCTTATAAAACTGACTTGTAGGGAATGCTCAGAGAAAGCTTTACCCAAAAACAGAGGGAAGACTTTCTTGTACCTCTATCACTTGCTGAGAAAAGGCTCAACTATTAAAACTATCACTTTGGCAATGTTTTAAAACTGAAATCGCTATAGAGGCTGGTGACTATTTCAGTGCTCAGTGGTCTGTTCCATGTGGAATTCGGCCTGGGAAGTCAGCGACACAATGCGGTGAGCTCTCTGGAACTGCATCCTGGCCTCAGTGCAGAAGAGAAGGTTCCACAGGATTGTTTTAAGTTTAGAAGTACAGCTGGCCTCTTGATCTCTGGGGATGGGGTGGGGATGTTGAGCACAATTTTTGTTTATATGTGCTTGAAATGACTGACACAGCTGGATGCTGGGTCCAGGCTGCCTTGGAGGATGGGCTGTCAGTGCCTTTCTCCTCTTCAGCATTTATGCTTGAATGACTCCAGCAAGTCAGAGGTTTTTTAAGGGCCACATGGCCAATGTCTTTACGGTCAAGCGTTTCCCATTGTCATCCACTCAGGATGAGTGAAGACCAACCCATCTTTTATTTTTGGCAACATCTTTCCCTACCCTGGGACACAGGAAATGTGTCTGTAGCATGCCAAGAGGAAATAGTTATGAACGTTAGGAGGGGTAAGTCTGAGCCTCAAAAAAAGTTAGGAGAACGCACTTTTGATGTAATTGCTCAGCTTATTCTTAACTAAAAGCAAACACAGAAACCAGTGATTTCAGCAGGCCTGTTACTTGTGTGGAAGTCTTAGCCTGCTAAAGTTCAAGTTCATTCTTCTAATTTCTTCATCTTGCCCGGGTAGCTTGGTTGAAGGTAAATGGGAGAAGGTATGGCTTTTAATATAATGTATCTCTCTTCAAGGATCTCTATTCTATTATTTTATGGAAAACTTCCATCAAAATAATATGATTTTATTGCCCCCCCCCTTTACAATTCTATTAACGCTTCCCTTTTGGGACCCAAACTTCTCTTTTCACAGGTATGTCATCAGTTATTTCTAAGAGGAAACATTGCTGCTGTTAGTAGTGTGTGTGACTACAGAGGTGTGTGTGTGTGTGTGTGTGTGTGTGTGTGAAGCAGATTGCAGACAGGAAACTCCTACTGAAATAATCACTGAATCAATGGCAATCACAAGATGACTAGACAGAGGACCTTAGTGTCATTTGATACAGGTGGGAATTAAGGCCAAACGTGAATGGAAAAGACTCGGGTATTTCATGTGGAAAAGGAATCTAAACTGAAAACTCAAAGGTGTGTAAGAGCGCAACATCTTTATAATGATTGGTGGCCCCTGTTTTATTTATTTATTCACCCTTTATTCAAACAATGAATAATTATTCCCATCCTCGAGGCAGGGTGATGTGCCAGCCACTAGGAACAGAAAAGGAATTAGAACCTTAGAACCTTCTCTCTCTCTCTCTCTCTCTCTCTCTCTCTCT